>JARYHS010013631.1:28557803-28680694 GCA_031002005.1 Vandiemenella viatica
ATGCATCTGAAAATATATTAAGAAATTTCCATGTAATATATTTTAAAGAAATAACAAACTAACTAATTGTTGAGAAATCACTATCGTAGAAAATCAAAACTTGCTGGTATTATCACTTCTTCTAGTTTAAAATATTGTAGTTTAAATTGAGCAGTGTAATTGTTTGTATGGATCGCCATAATTCCAGTACTTTCATTTCAGTGATGAAGGTCTCATTTGAGTATTTGATTTAAGAGTCTCTGAGAGAAACCTGCAGTTAACAAACGGCGGTAGTGATATAGTAATATCTGTCAGAAGTTCTGAGGGGACCGCTTATTATTTCTCTGTAAAATACTCACGTCAGTCACGCGTGGGAACTTTTTGAAGTTTCAGTTCTGTGCGAATAATCAGACGCACACACTAATCTCAAACGCTGGCATGGAATAAAACTTTACTCTCTACCGGACGTCCTCCGTCGACTGAAAAAGCCACGCCTACTGGTCTCACCTGTATATATAGACTCTGCCAACCCACGCGTTTCTGACGCAATGTCAAGGCGTAGTTCCTCACGTTAACGATCGTGTCCCAATCTTTTCCGCTACGGAGGGATTCTGACATAACACAATACTGGCAGTTAATGAAAACCTACAATAAAAGCCTAGAATCATGTCCTAAATGAAGCCATAGAGACGTCATAAAATGTAAAGTCGATTTCCCACTACAATTATACTGTATTGCCAAAATAATTTGTAGACGGAACGATGAAAGCTTTCAGAGTTAAAATAATGTGGTGATGAAACACCCATTATTTTCTTTTTTGGTACCCTGACAATCTGCGTATATTTGTAGCTAGGCAACAGCAAAACGTTTATATTTTCACATTATTCGAGTCAGCAAAGGTTACATACCGAATATTGGCTTCAAATTAGGGATGTAAAGGAGCTCCGCATACGCAAATGCGGAACATTCCCGTGAAATCCTACATTTGCTTTCGCATCCGCATCCTCAATATTTATTGCGAATGTTTGGTTACATTCCAATATATATTATTCTTTTTTTTTTCTTTTTATATGAGATTCTGCCCATCGTCGCTTAGCTAACAACGACGTGGTTGTTTTGTCCTGACGATCGTGCAATAAAAATAACAATGAACTGAACGGTGTTATTACCTTAGCGACGAGTTTGAACTTGCATGTAAAGTAAAGTGGCTTGATCACGGTCTAACTTACAGGACATCCGTGTAGAACTGCCATAGGATGCGCTCACTAAATTCACGCTAGTAAAAGGGGTCCAACAAAATGTTCCGGGCAATCCTTTACACTCGCACTTTGGGGCCATCCATAAATTACGTTACACCTTGAGTGGGGGGGGGGGAGGGGGTCAACAAAGCGTGACATCGTGTGACAAGGGGGGGGGGGGAGCGTGTCATAAACTTTGTGACATCACATGCATAATTTGTATCACTTTTTGGCTCTTGGCGGAAGATGATGATGATGTTGACACATCGAATGTTCCCAACACTATCGAAATCAAGAATGAAGTGACTATTATGCCAATATAAACAGTATCAAGGAATGGGTTCAAAATCCATGGACACATGATGACTAAATTTTGTATAATTAATTCGATTTTTTATGTCTTTTTATATTTACTTAAATATTTGATTTATTGTTGATATGATTTTTAACTAGAAACACATAAATTATTTTGGAAGTGCTGTTTTATTTTATAAATTTAAAATTGCAAAATATGTGACGTCACACCAGGGGAGGGGTGTCCCACAAATGTGACAACCTGTGAAATGGGGGGAGGGAGGGGTCCATAAATCATGAAATTCATGTGACGTAATTTGTGGATGGCCTCTTTCCCGCGGCACCCTATGTGTCCTTATCGCACACTCGCAGGATGTTTCCTCCAATCATGATCCAACGGCATAGCTTGTTGGACAGCAAGGAACCGTGTTGGTTGTTTGGGAATCCAACAACATCCAACACGTCCTGCATGTAGTCCTCTAACCCCTTTCACGGCATCGGATGAACGTAGGTCCTACAAGTTGTACTGCGAATGGGCCGCTAGAGCGGTGGAAAGGCAGGTGGCGTGCACGGAGATGTGCGGTGGCGTGGCCTTGTACTTGATGATTGAATTGTCGAGCCGCAAACTCCGTAAACTTCATATGACAAAGATTATTTTTTAGGAGCGTGCGTAGTATGTAAATAATTTAATTCACTTGTGAAATCATCCTACGTTTTTTGTTTTAGAAATATGAGGCAAAAAATAAACCAATGTGACAGTAGTATGTCGAAATAGACGTTACTTATGAAAAACTGTAGAATTTGGCATAAAAGAGTATTTTGAATAAATTATCCATAACACCGAGAGAAACCATTCAGTTTCAGACAGTGTAATGAATACACACTGCAAAGCATACACTTATGTAGTTTCAGAAATATATCTCACAATTTTTTGTCACTACACATTCACGAGACTTGTCTATTTTTTTTCTTTTTTTTTTTTTTGGTGGAATCTCATTTCTTGTTGTAAGTTGATCGCTTATTCTGTTTGATTGAATTTGAAAATCGGTTAATATGAACAATTTAGAATTGAAGACATCAATATACGTTACTAACAAAACCCCACTCTCTGCAAACAATGTGTATGCGCCGTAGCCGAGCAATGCAGATTGCTGCTAGTTTAACTACCACCATACTTAAATAACGAGTAACCTCCAAACTAAGCGTAGGAACATAGTAAAGTCTAAGATGTTAGTTAAACTTGCAGCTCTCTATTCATTAAAGAAATCTAAGGAATAAACTTCATCAAAAGCAAAGCAATTAAACCGAAAATATGTGCTAGAATTTTTTATGTTTGGGATTGTTACGAGTATTAAATAAATACTGGCAAAAACACTTAGACTTTTCCTATGAGTTAGGAATGAAACCATATATGTATACCATATTACTCGTTTCTAGGATTTCTATAAGTATAATGTAATGCTGATGTCGGGGTGTCGTGGTCAAAGAAAAGTTTGGATTTCACTAACGTCCAACGTAAGGAAAGGAAGAACGTAAAATTTAACACATTAGTTAAACTTAGTAAGCTCCGTCTACAATGATAATCTGAGGTATATTAGGGTAGAAAGCGATTTCACGTTAGGGGTAGTTAAGGGGTCGATATATATAAATTTACAAGTTTCAAACTTTTCATATAATATGAGGGCAAAATTTTAACTGTTTACCAACTTTTTGGTTTCTACGACTGCAGGACGTACATTAGAGTTTTGACGATCATGTCAGCCAGCCAGTGAGTGAGTGACAAAATCGCTGAAGTTTCCATATGAATACCATTAAGGATTTAAGAATAGGAAAACGGATGCTTGGCTGCAGTATGGTGTCTTCAGCAAAAAGCTACCTGTGTCTGCGGTGCGGAGACGTATGGTGTACCTAGCGCACCGTTCACTACACCATACGTATGTCGCCTGAAGGCTAAAATGACCGGTTTCAAATCTGGACATAGAAAGTTTGTATATAGTTACTGTTTATCGTTTATAGTTTCCTTGTAAAAGCTATGTAGCTCGCATTTTCCCACTGCTACACTGTAACGGACCTTGGTGTGCGTAGGAATGCGTTGGCATCTTGTTTTTCTTATAGTAGCAAAGCATAGACGTTTGTAATACAGGAGCTTTGTATACTCCAACATTAATTTAATTCCACAATTTCATTACACTTAATTGAGCGTTAATCTTTAAGGTAGTGGTTTCGTGAAGGTTTACCATATGTTCTCACATACCATATTTCAGAAAGCTGAAGAAATAAAAGAATATTAACAGAATTCAAAGGGTGGTGTGTTTATCTCTGATATTTGGTGCGTATCAAGTGTGTCCAAGTTTCAATTGAATGATCGTTTCTTGTTCCTTTTTCCAGCCACGCAGAGTCATAAAACATACCGCAGATTTTACGTTAGACCATAAGCTTTGATCTGTGAAACCACATCCACGTTGGTTTGGTAGTTTTAGCATGATTCCTGAACAAAGGGACAGACGTGGACCGCTTACAGATCTGTAATACTCGTAGTATAGCTGATAAGGCGATAAAATTATTTAACCAGTATATGTGGAACCAGGAAAATTTTTATTCCGTATCTTCGTCTTCATAACCTTACTGGGAGGTCCTGGAGAATTTATTACATTTTTGGATAACTGCCCCTTTTTTCGCCTGGTATATTCATGGCTGTTTTTGGTTGAATGGGTATAAACCATCAGAAAAAGTATTTTTCGCTCTTGCAGACAGTTATTACTATTCTGCGTCACATCATAAAGCTTTGAAAGTGAACTTTTTGTATCCACACGCCACGTGGCCTCAACTGCGCCGTTTTTATTTTGTGGAAGGTAAACAGTGGAGCAGACTGCCTCGTCAGAGGGAAGCTCCGTATTGTGTAGACCCGTGGGCAGTCTTTCATCGAATGTTCCGGCGGCAGTGCTCTGTTCCAGACCACTAGTGATTCATGTCGGAACGTTTAAAAGGAGGATTGAAGACAAGTAGTTTACGCAATAGGAAAGCTAGTAAATTTAAAAGTTTCACAGAGTGGAGGGTTAGAAATAAAACGTCCAAAATCGGAAGAAAAGTGTTTGTAAACCCTGCTTCGAAGGCGGCCAAATAACTTTTAATGTTGAATTTCTGTAATTTATTTTTATTATTATGTCACAACGCTGTATTGAAAATTCCTGGTCGCAATAACCGTTCAGTGTGCACACACCAAGTTCAAGGCATATGAGGAAGCCGCAGGAAATTACAGAATCACCAGATTTGTTTGCTCACTGTAATGCTTGAACCACATATTCCGATAATACTCGTAACAGGCGTCTTAAAACTGCTTGCAGACGTATGCTGCATACTCTTCAATGTACGGATTGTCAGCGGACGTTGGCGAAGTTGTAAAGTGTTCAGTTCCTCGCTCTATTCGAACAACAGACATCAGTGTTATTTTCTGGATGTCAATATCACTCCTTGAATTAAATGTTGGAATCCGTTTTATCTGCAAGTATCCGAGTATTATTCATGTTTCTTGCTTGTAACTTGTTCATTGTTGGTTTCTTATTAATCCTAAATTTAATATTCAGTTCTGATGTGTACATCAAAGAGTAATACATCAGTGTTAGAGGTAGAATATGGTAGATAGAACTCACGATTACATCAAGTAGCAAAGTTAACAATAACTATACAGGGTGATATCATAGGATTAGTTTTTGGAGGTCAGAAATGAGCAAGCACGTAAAATCAGTCACTGAATGGTTGAAATTAGTTTTCAAAGTCAGAAAATCGAAGTGCGAAGACTGGTACCAGCGAAGTCATTGGGTTAATTTACCGACGTACAAATGACTTTGCTTACGGTTTTGCCTCTTCGACGTCGAGGTCATTAGGGACGCAAAAAGGACTGGAGGTAAGGAATGGGAAGGAATTTGGCCATGCCTTTTTGAAGGAACCATCCAGGTATTCACTTGGAGTAATTTCAGGAAACCATGAAAAACCGATATCTGGATGGCCGGACGGGGATTCGAACCAGCGTCCTCTCGAATTCGAGGCTGCAGTTTTACAACTCACCCACCACTCTCGGTGGTCGAAAAGAGATATTCTAAGTGTACTACAAGTGTCGTTGTATGGTTAGGATTAGTTTTCGGTATTCATAAATGAGACGTGTGTCACTGTATGCTTAGAATAATTTTATGAAAATAGAAATGAAAGTTAGAGCGTAGCAGACGTCTCAGTAAACAGGAAGAGGGAAACAACCCGTTAAAAAGTTGTAAATAATAAAGTTTTATTGAATTCACATGAATTCTACGAACCCATTTGTTGTTTTTGATCAGTTTCGCCCAGTGCAACCTAAAAATTGACCACTTCTCTTCAAGCCATATATAAGATCGTTTGGAATGCCTTAGTAATATTGTTGAGAGTCGCTTACAGTTCTTTAAAATTTCATTTAAGGCTGTCACCTTCCTTTAACAGTTTTTGAGTTCGAGATTGTTTTGCAGTAGGACCGACGGAGGCTTTTGTCATTTTCTTGAGAGTGTAAGGAGCGTAAAATGCGAGGAGCTTGGATCGGCTGCTGTTTAACGACCTGTTTGCCTTCTCTCTGTCTGGCCTCATTAGGACTCTCAGCCCTTTGTCGGACTACAGTCAGCCAGGTTGACGTAATTTATTACCGAACCAACTGAGCTGTCGAGTAAACACACCGCAAGTCCCGCCATGGAAGATGAACAGTCGCCGGCTTTATGAGCAAAACACACAGCAGACTCAGTGCGAGTGGGACGACTCGCCGCATTATTCACTACGGCCATTGATTTCCTAACGTGCTACTCGTGGAAGTAGTTCTGACTGCTCTCGCTGTATCATCCTTACGTATTTCAATTCTCCCGCGGTCAGTACTGAAATTACTCCATTCACATATTTGCAGTTCTGTTTTCAAATCCATTTTTTGTGCCTTTTAATTTTTTGTATAAATTCTGCTGGAAATTAAAATATTTGCTTCGTATGTGATAGTTCCATATGTTTATAGATGGTAATAAAAACATTCCGCTTTATGACAATCTGGCAGTTGCAGTTGGTGATTCGAAGTTGGGAGGACGCTGGTTCGAATCTCCATCCTACCATCCAGATTTGGGTTTTCTATGGGTTTCCCAAAATCACTCAAGGCAAATTCCGCTATGGTTCTAAACGAAGGCCATGGAAAAATTCCTTCTTGTTCCTTGTCTCCAGTTCTTTCCCGCCTTTAATTACATGGACGGAGCTTAAAGCCATAATAATAAGCAACTGGTGATGGATGTCAGTCGATGCGATTGAAGATTCCTACATATCGCTTTACCTTCAGATTTTAAATGTAATATTCGCGTTCTTTTATGACCCAAGTATTTTTCATTTTTTGCATCGTGTTGCTGAGAAATTCTGCTTCCAGTTTTTAGGAAAAAAAAAAAAAAAAAAAACAGGTGAATAATGGCACTACATTCTACGACAATATTTTACATAAAGTACTAAATTTTTTTCTCTCTAGTATGACAGAATTCGGCACAGAATTTGAATGTTTCATTGTGTGCAGCAAAACTTGTAAGATGGAACTGTATGTACCAATTACTTGGCTTAGTTGAGTATCTTATTTACTCATACAAAAAATAGAAAGAACGGTGTTCATTTGAAATTACGTGCAGAGAAACGCAAGTTTTTATTCAGTCTCAAGTGTACTCATATTTGTCATTAGATACTTTAGTTATCGGAATGATGTTAAAGAGAAAAAAAAATGCTTTCATTGGCCAACTGTCACTCTGTCACACGGAACATAACGACGTGGTTAAACTAAAATACAAACTAATTCCAGAAAAATAGGTATCCTCAATGCGAACAACATATCACTTTAATTGCGTTACACAATTTATTTTTAAACAAATGTTCGAGACTGTAATTTGAAAATGACCCACTTCGATTTACGGTCGAGACATGAAACTACGGTATCTACGATTTCCCGAAATCGTTCCACCTGGCTGTCGGATGATAGCTTCATAAAAATGCTGTATGATTTTCACCAGAGTCTGTCTTAGTACTGTTTTGTTGACGCCAGGATAGAACGGTTGAAAATGGAAAGCAAAAATAATACCCTATCTTCAGTACATATAAAAGTATATTAAAATTAAACATTGATACAGTAAGATTGTGTGAAAGAAAATCGATATTTATGACAGTTGAAGCTATTCAACATTGCTGTATATGGCTGGAAGTTGTGTGCCATTTCATCAATTGCAAATTAATCATTTTTTAAAATAAAGATTAATGATACGCCAATACAGCTGAATTTTATTTTATTTTTTGTGTCATACGCGTTTCACTGCATCTTTCAGAGCATCTTCAGCGACATCTGTGTGATATTTGTACATTTTGTCATTTACATTTAATTAAAAAAGAATATGAGGTAAAGTTGAAGAAAAATTTAATTTCAACTGTCCTTCATATCGTTTTAAATAAAATTTAAGTGACAAAATGTACAAATATCAAACAGATGTTGCTGAAGATGCTCTGAATAATGGAGCGACAAAAATAAAATAATAATAATAAAATTAAATTGCATTGCCATATTATTAATCTTCATAAAAATTGATTGCTGTATACAGTTTGTTTTTCTCGTTACATACACTGAGGCCAACGTAGATATCAGTTTCTTGTTTGGACAGGTAGCTGATGTGAATCAATTGAAAAGGGGGGGTGGAGGCGTTTACCCCTCCATATTACGAGCCAGAATTGTTAGACTTGGATCGTTAATACTAGCAGTGATGTGTTACCATCTGTCTGTGAAACGTGTTCTGTGTGATAAGTGTAATTTTGTTTGTGAAATGTGTAGTTTGAGGCGGATATTGTGGACTAACCCAGCATTCACCTGCGTGATTGTGGGATACCGCCTGAAATCAGGAGGGAGCTTGTGACCTCTCCGCTCTAGTGTGATACTGCCTTAATGTGTGAAGCCACACGGACTAGTTACACACAGTTTTATTAGACGTATACAGAGTTCTTGAATTCCAAGAATGCCCTCAAGAAAACTACGTTTGTATTAAATAACGTCCAAAATTACAGCAACGTTGAATTCATACAGAAAATTTTTCATATTGATAGCGGTTTTTAAAAGTTCATTAGTTACGATACGAATAACTCACTTATTCACGTTTAATGTCTTTCTGAAGAATTTTTGTTTTGTAGTAACAAATCACACAGCCAACAATGCAATTTGCACTACAATATCTCACTGCTTGGAAAATGGTTTTTCCTTCAGGCTAGAGTATTGTATGTTGAGGCTGTAATTATATAAATTGAATTCCAAATATTTCGAATTATTATCATTTATTGTTGTTCTCAAGTTAAGTATAAGTTGTTTTCCAACGATATCGTACGAAAATGTAAATTGGCCAAATCACTATCGTATATTGTCTGAAAGCTAGAATATGGAGGAATGAGATAAGAAAAGGTATATAACCACAAATTAAGTTCTGAAACTATAGAACGCTTCCTACTTCTTGCAAGACTACAAGATTGGTGTAAATAGATTTTTAGCGACCGGTTACCAAGAATAACTTATCTCCTGATAAACTTAGTTTATCCTCAACTGATTACTCGGAAAGGTCAACTATTGGCGTTACTCTAAAAAAAAGTAATACCAATCTATTTCTACAAATAGAAAGAAATATTTTGCTCACATTCGTCTTGTAAGCTGTAGGAGAGAAGAATAATATCAACATGCGAAATCAAGGCTGTTTCAGCTTCACAAGGAATAACACCTCTCCATTAATCTGAATCATAATAACCTACCAATGCTGTTGTGTTAATGAGACACTCGTAAGTTGACTTAAAAGTTAATAACAACATACACGTATGAGTGACCAGGGACCTCGACAAGGTTGATAGGTACGCTAATCGTACGGTCTGTCAGCCCTCTGGGTGACATATTGACTCTCTGGTAGCAGCTAAACAGAATTAACTATTGGGAATGAAAGCTTAAATCCCAGAAAATATAAATTAATTATAAAACATACGTATGTGTGACAATAATTAGGGAGGTAAGACGCGTAGAGTGAACATTTTCCGAAATACCTTTACAATAACAAAGTATTAGTTTGATGACTAAGCGGTGCAAAGCGAATGGTGTAATGGAGCCTTGCCTATCAGGAAATGTAGAAAACGCTATAAAAAGAAACGCGTAATACATCTGAATCGTGTTGAGTTTTACAAGCGTACAAAACTTTTTACGACAGTCAAAAAACAGACAGGCATTAACTATTCTTGATAAATTAACGTAAACATTAAATATGAACGAAATATAGGAAAATACAATAAAACAGGATAAAAAAATAAGGCTACGTAAAAATTGGTGTGAGTATTTATAGCACTGTTACAGAAAGCAAGTATCAAAGACGGAGGAAGGAAACACAATATAAGGCTTATAGGTTGTTCAGGTGAATTACAGGTTTGACAAATGACCGACTTAATTTGGAGGATCCAAGTAGTTCGGAAACTGAAAGTAGGAATATATTACTTGGCTGGCTGCTGAATGATTTGTTGGTCTCTGGAGTTAACGATACTTTAAGGGCCGAGGCTAATGACGGCAGGAGGTGCAGATCCTGGCAACGTTACCACACTTCCTTCTATTAACAAATCCTGCGCTGGAGGACACAATTAAACAACGCGGTTCGACTGGTCGTAGTTACAGTACTGAATCTGGCAAAGACTGTTCTAAGCCAGACAATGGCTTTGCTCGGTGCATCTCATAAGGTTGATAGGCCTACGTTTCAAAATTCCTGCTTATGTAACGACCAACCAGATGTTTAAATGTTTCCGACGCAGAGAATATATAATCGAAGGAATCTGATTTTGGGTCAAGCTACATTAGTTGCACCGATCTATTTTCCGTATTCCTCTCCGCTGACGCAGAATTTCACGTAATCTTTATCTCAAATTCTCTTCTTACCAGAATGTTCTTTATTCACCTACTTGTGATCCTCTTTCACATTAATTCTCTTTTCCTCTCTTCGCAAATTTTTACGTCTTCTATCGCCTTTTTCTTACTTCACGTATACTACCTTTCCCTGTTTCTTTTATTCACTACTTCCTTCTTCTACTATTCACCTCGTTTGCTGAAGTCTGTCTTTGACACTTTGCTCCCTGCATCTCACTAACTTTTTTTCTGCCTCTTTATAGGTTTTGCCACTGTCTTTGTAAAGAATTCCATAACTTCGTCCTACCTCGCTGCTGATACCTTTGTCTCATTTTGCTCCACTCAGACTAATAACATCTTTCTTCTCTTTTCCTCTTTACTCTCCAAGCATTTTATTTCAGAGTTTTAAAATTTACATCAGGAAGTAAAACTTAATCATCCAAAAACGTTCAGACACATGCAACTATATATATATATATTTTTTTTTTGACCTAAGGGATTACGTAATTGGTCAGTCTTAGAAAATTATTGTACTGCTTCAACTTCCTTCCGAAACCTGCTACAGAGTTAAAAATTTATGAAATG
Source organism: Vandiemenella viatica (assembly GCA_031002005.1). Taxonomy (NCBI): domain Eukaryota; kingdom Metazoa; phylum Arthropoda; class Insecta; order Orthoptera; family Morabidae; genus Vandiemenella; species Vandiemenella viatica. The sequence continues at coordinate 28,568,826 of JARYHS010013631.1, forward strand.
TTCCATATTATATATAAACCGAAGTTTTGGGTAAAAGCTACAATGCTGCTTTTTTGATTTGTTGAAAGTTTCTAGTTCTTTGGAGATTAGAATTATAACTGTTAGAATTGTATGCAGATTTTTTTTGAACACCTGCCAAATGCTTGACTAATAAACATTTTTACACCTGACATGGAGAAGACTGTCTAAAGCAAGGGCAAATTCATTTCGCTGCGACGAACTCAGCTAATTAGAAATGATAGTCTCCTTCTATACTGATAATGGATGCTAATTTTTCCTTTAACTGGTTGACATAAATGGTTTAAATTATTTCGATAACCACAAACATGCCAAAACTGTAATTTTAAAGGAAATAAAATTTAACAGGGAAGGAAAAATTGAAAATTAACCTTCAATGGCGAGTGATTACAAGCCAGAAGCAAAAAAAGTGTACCAATGTAATTTTTATTACTATAGTTTTTCTGTTGTGTATTTTTAGCGAATGCGCATTATTTTGTAACTTAGTATGACTGTTTTTACTGGTTGTGCTCCATGGCCCATCTTCGGCGAGTTAACTTCGGAGTGACAGTCATAATACAGATCGCGCAGTTTATTAAACGACGTTATGCGAAGAAAGTACACCAGACGCTTAAAATTTGTGGTCTCAGGTTAAAAAATAATTGTATTTACAGCATAATAACATAGTAACACATAAAGGGGTTTTCAATTGTTTGGGCCACTTTATTGAACAGTGTAAAAATATCGTCCTTGTGCCGGGCAATAAAAGTTTTTCGTTTTGCTGGGAGGCACGCCGTACTGTGATGTAGGCCCTGTATCTACGCTCGTCCTTCCGCCAATTGGAAGGAGATCCAATTGGGGTCCTGCCGGCGGGACGGGCCGTATCTGATACGTATCTATTGGCCGACATCAGTCACCGACGAACACAGTGGCAGCGCCGGCTCGATACATCACTGTGCGCTTACGTCACACCACACAAATACTATGAGGCGTGTTCAGTAGCTGCATAGGCTCTCCGCGCCTTCATAAGACAAAAATGGACAAATGTTGAAAGTTTGGAACCTTCATTGTATTTCCGTCATTATATCTGTTTATTATTATTATTATTATTTGGGAATGGACCCTACCGGATCACACAAACCTTTAATCATGGCTTATTATTAAGAATATTTACAATGTGTAGTTAGAAACAGGGATTGACAGTTACTGGTGAAATGGAGGCGGAACTTAAGCGTTGCCATCTGTCCGAAATTCGTGTAAGTTTTTATTTTCTATACGCGTATCTTTGTTTGTGTAATGTTAGGCGCAATTGGGTACTGTCCCAGCATTCGCCTAGGTCAGTGGCTGGCAAACTTTAGAAGCTAAAGAGCCAATTCCACCATTAAAGGTGTCGGAAAAAACTCGTAAGAGCCATATTATTTTAGTAAACAATTTTTAATATAATTTATTGAATAATCAATACACCATCATACATACATTTATGAAAATAATATATTCATAAGTAAGCAGTAAGCATTTTAATTAATGAGAACAACGTGCTTGTATTAAAATACTAGGTGCGTAACTAGTGGTTTTAATTTTCAAACATAAATCCAAATTTTTATGGTTTTTTTTTATTCTGAATTTGTTTTTAGTTAAGTTCATGTTGGAGAAAAATTGTCATAGATGTATGTCGAACCAAAGAACCACTCTTGGCGACTTTGTGGCTCACGATGAAGCTGGCAAATTAACGCTATTAGCAGGCTGCAACCAACTATTAAAGTTAGTGGTAGAATTCTTTTTTCCAAAGCCTCTCTGAAGATCTTCCACTGTTTTCTTTCGCATATCATCAACGGGATATGTTATGACAAATATGGTGACCTTTCTTTGAAAGTGTCTTTGTATATCACAATTCCTATTATTTGAAAGTTGTTCTTTGCAGAGCAACGTGCCTGGGAAGACCACTTGAGTTCTCAATGAAGAAGAAGACTCAATCCATTCACTTCTGAATTCGCGATGGTCATCTCTTATGTTTTCGTATATTTCCTTAACAGCTATTTTAAGAAAGGTTAAAAATATTGTTTTTAAGTATTAGATAAGAAAAAAGCAAATAGAGCACCAAATGAATTCGAAGGTGATATAATACCTGAGATACGAATACTCGTATTTTAAAGTCACAAAAAATTACTTAACCAAATACAAGTAATTAACTGATGTGAAAATACTTAAGCAGTTGGCGTAAAACTACTATAGTATTTTATTTAAGTAATTGTTATTGTCGGTAAAGGTTGGGAGAATTTGCTTTTAATGAAGTCTGCTAGCTTGCAAGTCTTTATATTTTGTTGATGTTACTACTACTATTACCACTACTACTGTAGGTAAAGATGTATGATAAAAATATTATGAAAGAGCAGCACTAATATCGTCAAAGAGCCGCATATGGCTCGGGAGACGCGGTTTGTCGACCCCTGGCCTAGGCGAATGCTTGAAACCATCTGAAAACCGCAATCGGGACAGCTGGTATCCTTTGTGGCGGATCATTACCACGCGCAGCCATACTGGCGGGTTTTCTCTGTTTAATTTATTTGGACATTTATACTAGTAGATTTCTCTCAACAGCCTTTCTCCCTAGGTCTTGCTAGATTAATCCTGTTTCAATGAGAAATTCATCGCGCTTCCATTTTATCCTGATATGATACTCGACGATTATTTGGAGACGCGAGAACTTGTTATAAATGTTGAAGAATTGGATGAACAAAAGGGGTAATAACGCTGCGCAATAACTCTAGAAGCTTTCAGTCAGTGATACGGATGACTGTAAATACAAAGGCGCCGCGTTCTGTTGTGAGGAATAAAAATGCGGTCTGGTGGCTCCGTGCTTAAGGCGTCTGACTGGCGACGAATGGTCCTCGGTTCGAATCTGGTCTTGGCTGGGATTTTCAAAGGCTTTTAACCTGACCTTCACCTCCGGTACTGCTTGCCAGAAGCCTTCTATGTCTTGGATTACACGTTAAACTATAGGCCGCTATACCCGGTAGAACTTCCAGGATAGGTTTGCCGGCTACGATGGAGGCGGATTGCGCAGGTAGTAAGAAATCTTGTAATTAGGTAATAGTGACCATTTACTTAAGGATCAAAGCTGCGTGTGGTGGTTTTCGCTACACATTTACCGATGATCATTTCCAACAGGTTTCTGATGAATCAGTATGATGTGTTCAAGAGAGAAACAGGTGCAGTAGATACAACCATATACTGGGAGGAACATTTATTTATCGTAAGATATGATTCATCATAAGAGTTAATGAACATTAATGGTTGTTTAGAGGTAATGCCTATTTTCAGGTGGACACTTCGCTTCGTATTACAGTTAAGTAATGAAAGAGATGTTTTCATTGTTTACTAGTGCCAGCTGCTGGCCCGTTGATGAAGCCGTATCCTTCTTACATCAAACGAAATTTAGTGAAGTTAAAAATTGTAAGGTTAAGAAGAGATAAAAAAAAGATTTAATCAATTAGTAGCTGCAGGAGAAATAAGACCAAAGTCTTTTAAGCATATATTCTTATTACATTATCTGCTGACAAACGGGACAAAAGCTCTAGCTGAATTTTATATAAACATTTGGATAATTTTGTCTGTTAGTATATTAACCTTGAGAACAATCAAGGATCCGTTGTGAATCAGTTGAGTCACAACGAATGCTGGTAATTCATGTACCCATGTGTGAAAATTTTGAACCCACGTACCGCCCGCTGCCTCGAAGTACTTCATTAGAGAAAAAGATATAATTTCACTCTGAACTGTGTGTCTAGTTATGGTATTTCGAGAAAATTACGTTACACAAACATTCGAAAGTGTATTGTCTTATAAACGGAGCTGCTGTGCCTTACTGATTAAAAGCCTTATTACGGCGCGAATTAAACTAATATTAGTAGAGGTGCGGTTCAAGACGTACGGCGTGGTGTCTGCGGTATTTTCGTCTTTCTAGTTTTGATGGACAGACTCTCACAGTACAGTGACTTGCTGATGGAGAAGTACAAAAATCTACGTGAATATAACCAAAATTTCCTCATTCGCAATCAGGTGTTCAATAACAAGATACTGCTTGTGATTTGAAGACGCCATTTTCAAACTTTTGTGGTAGCAGTTTTTGTTTGTTTACAAATTAACATATGATGCAACTACACAGTTGTAAAGAGAACGTATTTCATATCGCTTGTGCGCAATAAGTTAACTGAAAACCTCTGGTAGGTAGCGCCAAGGAGATATGAGAGTATTACAGTTCTTTCAGGTAAAGATACAACCGTATATTTAAATGGTCTCACAATAATTGACAATCTGTTGGTTATGGATTTTTGGTGCACCTGATGCATGACTGGTACGAGATAAAAAAATCTGCATGTACGTACAGTATATAAAAGAATAATTTGAATAGACAGGCAGATATTTCATTAAAAAAAATAAAAAACCATGCGCATTCAGAATTACTCCAGGTTCCCATTAAATGTGCTATTACGAATTGTTCAAATTTAAAATCTCATTATGTATTCAAAACTATTATTTCTTACCAAGCGTGGTGGGTGCGCGGTTAACGCTCTGGCCTCGCATTCGGGAGGACGCAGGTTCGAATCCGCGTCAGGGCGTCCAGATTTGGGTTTTCCATGGTTTCCCCAAATCACTCCAGGCGAATGCCGGGGTACGTTCTTCAAAAACCCATGGCCGAATGCCTTCCCGTTCCTTGTCCCTATTCCCTTCCCGCCTCTAATGACCTCGACGTCGGCGAGGCGTAAATAAAAAATATTATTTTTGTACTATTAAGTACTAAAAAATAACTTTACACAAACCATAGTAGCTGTACTGTAGTTTGACGTGTGAGATGTGACACCAGGGCGAGAGGGGTGAGGTCGCGCACAAAGTGGTGGCGTCACAGTTTGTATTTGCTGCCGTGTCACCCACAAACGGAGCCGGCTAGAGTGAGATGATTAAGCAGCTCTTGGCAGCCGCGCCCTGCTGCTAATTAACAAAGAGAGCTCTCCACCCCGCTGCAGCTTGTCAGTTCACACTGCCGGGCTCCAGTTACAAACACTGAAAGTTAACAAAGCCCAACAGCAAGCGTGGTTACGGGTGCGTTTTTATCCGCCATCTTTCAGGTCAGAGGAGAGATGAGAGAGCCATATCAACGCTCCACGGCTTGCTTAATAATTGCTCGGCGGGCTGCCTGTCCTAACCATGGCAGGGGACGTGGACCATTGTAATAGACCCCAGCGTTCGCCTCTTCCCCAATTAAACTGAATTAAATATAACTCATACTAAAAAACAAATGAGGCACAATGAATGTAAATACAACGAAGTGATGGACCTGCAGTCATAAATGCGAAAAAAATCCATGGTTTCTATTGTCGCTAGGTTGTTTAACGAAGTTTTGCTACTTTATAATTTGAACTTATATGTGAAGCACAGAACAAAAATCGTCTCAAAATTTTATAATCAAGCACTTTGGACAGTTTAAGCAATCTTGAATTGCTGAAGCAATGTTTCATAATTGATTTACCAGTCTCCACATTTCGGAGAACCCCCAAAAGTCATTTTTTCGTTTACATTACATCTAAAAATTAAATGATAAAGATCTGTAACCCTCACATAAAATTCGCCGTACACGATGCAGTCAAAAAGTATTCCCAAAGGACATTACGGTATACGTACTGAATATGATAATAATTCCGCGTTGTCAGAATGACCTGGTGACAGCGTTTCTACTGGCAGCGCATACCGCTCCTGTCGTAGCCACCTTAACCTAACCCGGCAATACTGCCGGATACAGGGGACCTACAGTTTAACGTAGAATCCGAACCATGGAAGCGTTCTGGTGAACTTCACATTACACAGCAAGCTGTGCCAGAGGTGAAGGTCGGGTTAAGTGCTTATTGCTTATAAAAATCCCCGCCGAGACAGGGATGCGAACCGGGGACCTATAGATTTCCAGTCAGACGCCTTAACCACTGAGCTACCAGACCGCTCACGCACTAAATAAAAAAGTGATGTAGTTCAAATTACAGTAAGAATTTTTCATAACTGCTCAGAAAGCATAATGGAATAATGCTATTTAAGAATACCCTTTATGAGAAACTGTTGAATCAATTTTCGTTTAGGTGCATGAGGACTGATAGCTTCAGTTTTAATTTTAAGAATTGTGATTTACCATATCACAGTGTCTTCCTATCTTGTTTAAAAGATGCATCTTTTTACAGTTCGACAATAGTGGAGCCTGTGAATGTTAATAAGGTTATTATTTTTTTAAACCACATCTAATCTCTCCGACAGCCTATAGAAAGTATGTCCATTGCAATGTTAGGATAAACGGTGACATGTCGTTCCTTCATAATACTCTTGAGTGCTTGGCTTTGGATCTTCTCTTACTGTAGATACTGATTAGGGCACTCAATTCGTTGTTTTCCTTATTATTAATTAAATTACCTGTTCCATCTGGATCACCAGTCACGACATTGCAATGTTTTTCGTGAGTGGGCAATAATGGAGGAAAATTTTATAGTGTATTGCGAAAAAATAAGTTTTTAGTCGATGAGAATAGAATTTTAATCTTCACTAGTGGTTATCCGCAACTTTGTCCACTTGAATCTGCGTTATAATACAAGACTTATGGTTACTGTTCAAAATACTACCAGCCAAAAACATTCTCCTATGATTAACTGCTTCCTTAGCTTTTACTCTTCAAGGAAAAGTGTACCTCAAACCGGGTAGTAGGTAACAATGTTACAAAGCGCGCCGAAAGTTACTGTGGTGCATATTACTCACTTAGCAGCAATAGATGAAAAAATGTTAATGTTAGGAACTGATTTATATTTCCCGTTCCCGAAATATTAGCTTATCAAGTGCATCGATTTTCGCAATATTAAAAAAGAACACCCCATTGAACGTGTTGCAACGTTCTGGCTTTGAACACTGAAAAGAAACGTTGGCGATTTACGTAAGAAGCAAAGAGTAAACGTGGCAATACCTTCTTTGAAGTAGAAAACTCTTTGGTGTTAGCGAAATGTGAATTGATAATAGCAATTTCAAAAGAAAGTATTCCTTTTTGCGGGATAGAAACTATCCTGTGTCACTATCTATGTAGTATACTAACTCCGTGCTTTATTATATTTAAATCTGTTGAGCAATTTAGGCGTGATTGAGGCAAATGATCAAACATCCAAACACACATCCATCCGAACATACAACCATCCAAACTTTCTCATTTATAATATTATTAAGATTTCACTTTAGTGTAACAAAGGCAATTTTTAAGTCAAATAACGCAATACTTGGTCGTAACTTTTTACAGTAATAGTTATTTTATTAATCATGACGTGGACAGAGTAGTGCTTTTGATTATATTATTATGATGACAACTTAAAATGGACCGGCATCGTATTATTGATGATTGCTAAATATAGAGAATTTTTTGCACTTCTCTGTTTTATTACCGCATTTCAGAAGAACTATTTTGACATGTTGGGCCGTTTTTCCTACCGCCTGGATATAATTTCATGGAAATAATTAAAGTTAATTAGAAATCTTCTACAGAAGCAATCAGTTTAAGAGGAATATTAAAATCATAAAGTGAAATACTTTAAAGCTTTTAAGGATATAATGTTTCCATGTTGAATTGTTCAACCGTTTTACTGCAATTTATGTACTGTTTAAGTGTGCTCGACGGAGCAATATGTCTCCTTCAGTCCAGCATTACTAAAAACACCTGCTTCATTATTTTAATGCACCACAGGTTTGTTAAAGTGAAACACTCCACAGCCACAAAACCGCGGCACAATTAAATGTTTTCACAACGCACTTCTGGAAACTCGTTTTTCCTCATGACGTATTTTAAAAGCGACTTTCTCACTGTTTTATCATTCATTTCGAACGAAATATTTAACATCCCACCAAAGAGTAATTCTCGGAGGTGGATTGAAATAAAGGTCAGTATAAATACAATAAAACCTCTAACGCTTTTCGCCTAGCTGTAGTTTGTGTTACCTAACTAGGAAGAAACTAGCTAGTGTAATTTGTTGATTATGTGTAGGTATTTAACCTTCTGTTAGATCAATAATTATTATCTTCTTTTTGCTTTTTTAAAATATGTTTTTAGTAAAAAGCGGATGACCAAATAATCCTACACATAGAAAACAGAGACCAAAAACGCGTGTTCCGATTATTGAGTGCGTGGATGTATGTCAAATTTTAACGTTTATTTTATTGATTAAATGGAAAATAAGAGACTGGTCTCACCATTTTATAGTTAATTACCATGTTTTTGTATTCCGGTACGATATACAAAGCGTTCCACGAGATATTCAGTCTTTTTCGCTTAATACATACCATTACTAAAATAACGAAAATATTTTTATCCAGTGTCTAACACGATCAGTTTTACTCATATTTCCGGGCTGAAAGGCCGTGGTCGATAAGTAAAACTTTCCCCTGATGTTTAGTCTTCAACTGCGGAAGACATCTTCGGAGGCTAAGCGGCAACTGATCCAACATTTAAGTCTGGATGTAATATTTTCGCTACCGTTGAGATGATATCTGTGGCATTGTATGTTATTAATTTTCAGTTGTTGAAAGAGAAATAGATCAAATAACATAATTCCTGATCAATGAATTTCTTACAAAATAGTTGTATGGATCTTTTTTTTCCAACTAGTTTATTGAAGCACGTATTTTGATGCTTACCACAGTTCATACCACATTCCTTGTGTATCTGAAAAGTCTTTTAGAGGTATCGTGAGGTGATAAAATGTAAAAAAAAACACAGTAAGCTTATTATCCCTCTCTTGCCTATTTCCATTCTAGTATTAACTTTTGTCTCTAAGTTAATCGACTGTTACACAAAGTGTGTGCAACGTAAATACTATAGTGTTATACTTAGACATTAGAAAACGATAGAACATATGACATACTACCCTCGTAAAAAAGCCTGCGAGCATGTCTTCCGCAGTTGAAGACGAAACGTCAGGGGCCTTTCAGCCCGGAAATTATGAGTGAAGTTAATACGGGCCGTGAAAGCCTACATTGTATGAACTACTAGTTTTGTTGTAGTTTCTTGCAGCTAAATAAATGTGATATCACTCAGTCAGATGAATGAATCGAAACATATTAGGAGCAGTGCCCACAAACTCGACTGTGTTGTGCATACTGCCGCGTGCTCACTGCTTTACCTTACGCGTAAAACTGCTGTGAGGGCGCCGTTCCCCTCGCGTGGAGGCTGCGGCTCCGTCATTTCCCACTCACCTCAGACGCAAATGTCTTTGTGGCTGGTAGAAAACAATACAGAAAGAGTGCTGGCGCCCCTCAACAGCCCCCCAGCGTCAGGACTAAAACAACTCTCTCTGCACGCGCCAGGCCTCAGTAGGCAGTCTGCATATCAACGACAAAACAGCTCTCTCCACGAGCAAACTACCCTCACAGTAACATTTATACAATGCTAGTTCAAACTTCTAGCAAATTTTCTTAGAATCAGCGTTGGATTGACAAAACTATAGGTTGAGAAATACGATGTAGAAATTTTTGCATACGTTAAATTTAAGAGATGTCGATGAAATTTCTTTTGATAACATTTTATTCCTTCATCACTGTTTGTAGCTAGCAATTTTTTTTAGACAGAATTGGAATTTTTAAGTGCGTGACGTGAAGCCCAATAAATTTTGTGATGAAATTACACTTACTTTTTGCAGTTTTAACGTTGCTTCAATATTGTTGCTATTGCCAACATTTCGGTACCTATCTTAAGGCCTTCCTCAAGGCTATTTCGGGCTGATTTATCCCTTCCTGATGACTGGTTGCACCACCTCTACGACGTGGTGGTGTAAAATTTTATATTAATGTTTGTGACACTTGGTTGTGTGTCGTAAATTTTTGATAATTTCTTTTATATAAAATCTTACCTTACCTTCGGCGTCAATTTTTCATTTTGTTTTGGTCAGTGAATAATTTTCGCAGAACTAATTTACATTGAAACTGAGTCCATCAAGGTCATATCACAATATAAATGTTGAAGAATTTTAGTGGAAATAGTTCTGTGTCAAATAGGTTGTCCTCCGGTATTTAAGAGTTGGATTGATTAGTAAAATAAAAGCATTAATAGGTGATAGCCAAGACTTTCATAACCGAGTCCGCTGAGTGATCGGTAACGTTTAGGCTTGCCATTCGGGAGAGCAAGTGTTCTAATCCCCGTTCGTCCAACACGATTTCTGTTTTCCGTGGTTTCCCGAATTCACTCCAGGTGAATGATGGCTCGGTATTTAAAAGGCTGAGGCCGCGTGGCTTCCCGTTCCTTGTGCCCAAAACCTCGCCGTCACTAATGACGTCTACCTCGATGAGGCATAAAGTCATATGTCACTCAAAAGTCAAATAATTTAATTTTCTCCACAGTAAATATGTACTGAAAGTTATCATTACTAACTGTTTTAGAATTTTTCTATTTTATATGGAATTTTGTCTACTATTTAGGACAAATTTTTGGCACATCCATCGATAATTGATTCTAATCCCTTACTCTTTTACCCACAATGTTTCCAGTTCTCTTATGCCTGAAATACTACTTATAACTACTTATCATCTATCTTCCCTTCCAAATACTACTTCAAATTCTTCACCCAATATCAATCCAGTATTCATCACCAATGAGTGATTATACATACCACACTCCACTCCTAAAAAATGTTCTTTATCTTATCAATTACTGATTTACTTTATTTTCATAAGAAAATCTAATTTATCTCTTTTCCACACCTTAAAACTCCTGTATTCCAACCATTATGGGTAAATATAAACAGAATTTTCTGGTTCTTTGATAACGTCTTTTCTTGCAATATGTCCTTGATACCTGCAAAATGTTACCATTGGCACTTACAAAAAATATCACCTGTCTTCTTTTTAAGTTTCATACTTAAAACATGGGTAACTTGTTATTAAAATGACGTTGCTTCTGATAGTTTCAATAATATGAAGTAAAATTTATAATTGTTAGTCTTTCATACATTTGTCAAATAAAATGGGTTCGGAAAAATACATTGAATACTAACATTCGCGTCTGGGGAAAAGAGCTATTCTTAACGGAAATAGAAATTGAAAAGAACTTAACTTAATGTCCTTGTTTTAATTCTTAACAAATCAACCTTAAAGAAACTACGTATCAGACTATACTTGTGCGTCGGAATACAAAAACATTTTACGCTGTTACCAGTTCTCAGACATTGTAATCGGAATTCTATTCAACATTTAAGTCTGGATGTAATATTTTCGCTACTGTTGAGGTGATATCAGTGGCATTGTTTGTTATTAATTTTCAGTTATTGAAATAGATCAAATAATATAATTTCTAATCAAAGAATTTCTTAGAAAATAGTTGTATGGATCTTTTTTTTTTCTCCGACTAGTTTATTAAGGCACGTATTTTGATGCTTTTCACAGTTCATACCACATTCCTTGAGTATCTGAAAAGGCTTTTAGAAGTGTGGTGAGGTGACAAAATGTAAAAAACACAAAAAGGTTTATTATCCCTCTCTTGCCTATTTCCATTCTAGTATTAACTTTTGTCTCTAATTTAATCGACAATATTTAAGCAACGCAATACTTCGACATTAGAAAGCGACACAACATGTGACATACTACTCTCGTAATTATTTTTTTGAAATACTCCACCTAGTGAAGGATGTGATAGGTAAAGACTGTATTTGTCAATTTTCTGTAGGCTGGTATTTCATAAATTTACATCAATGTTTTTTTCTGATCATCAGATCTTCGAATGGATTGATGCAATCCTCCGTATCTTCAGTATCGTCAGGTAATCTGTAGATCTCTACATGTCTATAAAACCTTCAATTATTAGTTATTTTCTCGATATCTCCTAATTTTTGTCTTAATCTACGGTTATTAGCGTTGTCTGTTTCCTTCATTAACAATTAACAAACCGTTGGTGTCTTATAAAATGACTAACTTCCACATTCATTCATCATACGGTATTTCTAAAACGTGTTCATTTTGTTCTGGTATCTGTCTGCTTATGTTGGGATATACTTCTCCAGCACAACATTTGAAATCCTTCAGGTTTCTTTCTTCCTGGTATTCTTCACTTTTATGAAGCGCTGTGTGCCAACATACATACGATACTACTTAGAAACTTCTATTTTAAGGCTTAAATCAATTTAAATTAGCTACGTTTGTTGTTGATATTGAAACAATAGGTTAAAACTAAGGGGTTAAATCGACGCAAGAATATATTGAAACTTAAAAAGAATTAAGAACTCAGCTTTTCGCATAAGATTTGCATTTATTTTGATCCTTAGTACGATTAGCCAAAACAATAATAAAATTCCATAAGGTTTTAATACTTACTGTATTATATCTTATATTCAGAGATGATGAAGTCAAAAACACTGATGGATTTTTCATAAATTCTGAAGATTGCTGGTTATAATCTGAAGGATTAAATAGGCCGCGATTGAATTTAGACCTTTTCCACAAAATTTCATGCAGTGCTGTAATTTGTTGCTCGTGTAAACTGAGAAAGCAGTGTGGTGAGCAATACGATGAAAGTATTCAGCAACTTAATGACATTCACCACTTAATTTGACTGAAAGAGAACCCCATCTAAAATTCAGAATAGGAAAAGATCTGAAGATTATCCTACAAAGAAAACTTTGGAAATATTGTAACTCAATTTTTTTTTTATATGTAACTGCATTGTAACAAGAGCTGTTGGACAACCGCTTCGACAAGACACCGTAACACTTGTTTCAGTTTAGTCACCATGTCCTTGGAGATTTTAAACAACATTTACTGTTTTTTTTGTTTTTCCATCGTTGACTTTATGTACCACTCTTTTTCTGACTTGCTGTATTAACATCAATAGACATAGACCACCCAAATGATTTTTTTGAACGGAAATAAGAAAAACTATAAAGGTCTCCTTCTTGGGACTTTTGAAATAACTAATTTGACTACAATGAGGGGCCTAAAACAGTGGCATGAGTTGTGGTTAAATTATGAGAAGTCTTGCCAAACGCTTTAACACTTTACAGCTACTGGATTTAATGTTATAAACTAATTTTATAACGATCGGTTTTTATGTGTTGATTAAATATTATAAGATCGGTTACATTTATAAATCTGTTTCACCGTTATCTATTACAATAAATTCAGGAAATATAATTGTATAGTATAAACAATTTGTCTCTGTAAATCTCCTATACTATACCTAAAAAGCAGAAATTCTTTCTTTTGAAAACATGAAATAAGTAAGAAGTGTGTCTGCAGTAGAGGCACTATTAACAAATAATTCAGCCACAGTATTTTCTTAGATACTGACTTATAATTTTCTAGTAATAATCGCTTCACCTTGAGAAGATACGAGTCTGACAACTTGTAACTCTGATTTCAGCAGCAGAATGCCCTGCTTTATATAGTTTTAAACCTTTGACAAAGTACCAAAAACCAGTACAAACTATAATTTGAAAGATTCATCTGTTTCCAATACGTCCACGGTATTCTCAATATTGCAACGTAAGGAACAGACAAAATTATGAAACTGTAGTGGATCGAATTGACCTAACCATGAAAAACATGTAGAAGTCCGGAGACGAATATTTTTTGTTAAAGGAATTGCATCAGTAAACAGACATTTTTTTCTTCTACAAACAAATCTAATAGTTTTTCCCTTCTATTGGAACTGGTATGCTGATAAATAATTTCAAGACGTAGAAAAAAAAAAAATAAAAACGTTTGAGGGAATTACAGCAAGGCTATAAACTTGTATCCTAATGCACCAATCGAGAGAACATTGCCAGCGTTTAACAAGCAGGTTGAGTGGAGTAAATATCACAAGCACTTTGCCACTTTATAATACGCTCAATAAACGCCTGTCGAAAACAGGCGCTAACTTCATAACATACTATTGTTACAGGGCTTTGTGACCCGTTTAGCTTTCTCTTCCGCCAGCTCAAGACAGAAATATTGAGACCAATACACAAATTATTTTAAGAGCGTCTTGTTCATTTCGTCAATTAATGTAATGTTTAAATGATCGTCTGGCAATTAAACTTTTCGCCAACTTCTACGCTGTTTAAGCGAAATAGTTTTATTACTTGCGACTTAATTAATGTAATTAAGGATTTAGGAAATATTGACCACGTAGCACATTGGCAAGGGTAGATCATGTTTTAAATATTGCTCGTTTTTTTTTTTTTTTTTGTTAGTAATCTTGACAGCTACTTCAAGCAACGTATAACTGATTCTCGTCACAAAGGGGTCTACGTTTATGGCGTAATAATAAACTTTTCATAAGAGTCTTTATTAAATCTGTACATTAATGAACTTGTCATAAAATGACGACAAAGTCTCACTTTGATTTTTAGAAATATATTTCTTTAACTACATTGATATTTACCGTTAGTATTTTTAAAATTGTTTGTGGTATAAAATTAATCCTTTGATAATCCTCATTCTTCTATGATGATTAATATGAAGATGGGTTCTCATTGTATAAATCAAGATTTCTTCCATTTTCTGCTACCAGTTCTATAAATCTATAATTTTGTTTGAGATTTTACTACATAACAGAATTAGACTACCGAGCGTGGTGGGTGAGTGATTAAAGCTCTGGCCTCGCATTCGGGAGTACGCAGGTTCGAATCCCAATCCGGGCATCCAGATTTGGGTTTTCCATGGTTTCCCCAAATCACTCCAGGAGAATGCCGGAATGCTTCCTTCAAAAAGGCCATGACCGAATTCCTTTGAGTTCCTTCTCCCCAGTCCCATCCCGCCTCTAATGACCTCGACGTCGATGAGGTTAAAGACACAAGTAAAAAAAAAGATAAAGATGGGAGATTGAATGTTTCCCTTGCTCGATTTAATTAGTAAATCGTTGGTGGTTCTGACAGTTTTTTGCCTTCTGACTCCAAAAATTTCCGACACTCTGGTCTTCTCTTTCGTTATAACCGATTATCATATATTCCGTCTTCCTTTTGCCTGTTGCTAGGCGCCAATTCTTAACTTGTTTATTCATCCATCTTTAGTCGCATATTGCTTGAATCGACCTTATCTCAAGCCACGCATAATTTATAGACCGCATGGGGATTATATAGACTTGATAATTACATTATTTTCCAGAATATTCCCTAAGCAACTCGCACAGTCCCTCTGCTGTTAACAAACAGAAAATAAATGTAACCAAATTCTGCTCTGCCTTTACAGATCTGAATAGAGGTTTGGAATAAAAAATGCGCTGTTGCATTGCCGCGATATTTGCTTCTTAATACGTCGGCGATGGCGTAAACCGCTGTCGTTTCACACGAAGAATGTGGGATGTAAGCCGTGGTGGTGCTGCCGCCTTTTAACGAGTTTATTGCGCCTGCGGTGGAGCAGCCACAATGGCACTAGAACCGGAGCGAGCCGCCGCGCTGGCGAATATTCGGCGGCGGCCATTGTACGACCAGATGCGAAGACTGCAGTATTAAACTGCCTCAGACTCCAACGACAAGCCTGTAGAATGTCTGGAATTTCTGCTGTCTCGTGTGTTTTAGACGTGTTCTACGCAATACGATATCTGTCGAAAAAACTCAAAGGAGATTCACAGAATACGTTTTTATGGCAAACGTACACAACTACTTGTTTCGTGAAAGAAATGGAGCATATTTTTTTGGAGTAGTGTATCTGATGCGTACAGCAGGAAAGAATATAAACTCAATTGTATTTTCTTCTGGGAACTGATTTTCGGTCAAGTGGCATATAAATTATTTACCGGTTTTTAGCCCTTTTTCTGGAGTGAACATTAATGTTCAAAAGATAAAGTGCGTGGGAATAGACGTAGAAGGTAAAAAAAAATATATACATATTGAAATAATAGAATGAATTATTAGAACTGATGAAAATATTTAGGTTTCTAGGAAGGTCATGGAAAAAATGCACGGTGGGCAGTGGGCAAAAAATTGTAGAAATAGAATGACTAAGAAGTATTCAACAGGGAAAAAAAGGCTGTTATCAGGCCCTTTCATGCAGAAGATTTCCCAAAACTCACATTTCAGTTATTTGTATTTCACCCATGTGTTTGAGTAGAAGTTTCACTGCTATGATTTAAGATTTTTATTGTCAATGTTTAATAAACTTAAATCCTGGTCTCTGTTCTTATTTTATTGCTTAAGTTACTAATAATTATTCCATATGTTGAATACGTTGGATTTTTATTTTTATATGCTGATCATTAGTAAAATCAAATTTGTTCCCAAATAACTAAGGTGTGAATTTGTTCTATGGGTTTATCAAATATCGTAATTTTTGGTCTAATTAGACTATCTCTTTAGATTTTGCACATATATTTTTAGGTTGTATATCTTGACTATTTATTCCAATCTATTTCATTATCAGCCAGTTCAATCATTTTCTGATGTGATTTCTTAAAGTCATAATTTTTTTCAGATATATCTTGAGCAGTCTTCTCCAAGTCGCACGATCTCTGGCGATCCTCTGCCAGTTAACTCCGACAACCCTGCGTGTGTCCTTGTCCCACCTATCTGGTGCTCTTCCTCTCTGTCAGGGATGATCTCTTGGGCTCCATTCTAACACTGTTTTTGCCCACCTCTGGCCTTTCTCCGTGCAATTGGCCAGCGCATTGCCATTTCAGGGATTCTGTCTTCTCTAAGATGTCTGTGACCTTTGTAACTGATCTAACGTCTGTTGCTCTTTTCCAGTCTATATACGGCTCTTCATATACGAAAATCTTCTGTTTTGTGGATATTAATTGTAAGATCGTAAGCGTAAAGAACGGACGTTATTGTTTGTTTGTAGCCTGTATTAATTCCAGTGTTTATTACTGTTTTCCACACTATTGGGGTGCGGTAAACGGAAATGTTAAAAAGAATAGGCGAGATAATGCTCCCTTATGGAACTGCTTGATATGTTCGTAGCTTAATGGTCTTGCTCCTGTCTGTATTTATTACAATATCTGCAGTTTTATATGTGCCTTTTCTAGTTTGAATCAAATGCTGTAAATATCTTGGAACCATCATAATTTGCCACAATTTGCATGGGTACAATTTGCCAAAGACTTTTTCAAATCGGTAAAGGCAATGTTAGTGTCAAGATTGTATTCTCGGCTTTATTCTATTATTTGTTTGAATATGCCGCCTTTCCTGAAACCTACATTTTCTTCTTCCGGTAATGCCTCTATTAACAACTTTAGCCTGCTTCTTATTATTGATGAATACATTCTGTTTGCGGCAGTGAGTGGACAAATTACTCCGTAATTTTCACAGTTCAATTTTTTAAGTTATTACTTCCAATGTAAATCACTTCAGAGGTACATCATGATTTTCCCAGTACTCATTTAATATGTGTATAAACGAAGCTAAAAAATAGCACTTGTATATTAATGATTCGGTGTCTGTTCCATCAAGTTACAACGTCATACTCTCCTGAGCTTTTATTCTGCTTTTCCCATAAATTACTGTAGTGTGCTTTTCATTTTGCATCTTTTTAGGTAAAAGATTACGAAAATGGTATAAAGCATAGAAACAGAAATAACTAACAAAAAGGTAGCTAACAATATATATCTACAAACACCAATTCCTTAAATAGTATTTATATATATTGTATGCTTCAAAGTTGTATTAAGTTATGCTATAGTTTGTCAACCATGAATATTTTGTTCCATTGTGGTAAAATATCTTCCACAACATTATGCGTTTTCCTTGTCAGCTGACTTGCGTGGATTCTCTTTATTCCGTAGCTATCTTGAATAATATTTATATGTATTGTATTCTTTTTTTGTTTCTTTAAGGTTTGTTTCTGCGAAGACATTTCTGATAACGTTGCGTAACAAACTCTCCATCAACTTAACTGTCACTGATGCGGCCTTTAATTTCTAACCTTATTTGTCTCTCATACTGATACTACTATAACACTTTACAAGTTCTCTGACATGTAGCAAGTCTCTACACGTATGATACAGTACAATAACGTATTCGGTGACCTTTTATACTTCTGTAATGATATTATCTACGAAAGCCCCTTTATACCTTCTTAGCTTTTCTTAGTTGCTCCATAGTATTCTTAGGATCTGTTACTGGTTTTTTACACTGATCATTACTACTTACATACAGGACATACTGCTCTCATTTTTACCCATCTCTTTGTTTAGCACTTATGGTCTCATTAAACCAGTTTCTTAATATCTCTGCCATTTTCCAGTCCTCAGTAGTAGGGGCTAGAGTGCTAGCTCCACGTGCCGAAGGTCGCCGGTTCGAATCCGGCCGCGGGCATGGATGTTAAGTGTTGTGTGTCTGTGTGTGCGTCCTGTCCGTCCTGTGGCGTCCGCACTTTGAAGACTATATAAACACTGGATTTAAATGATTCTCTGGAAGTTTGAATATAACACATTGAGCTGGCTGTATGGCCTCAGCTGCCAAAAGCCATTAAAAAAAAAAAGTCCTCAGTAATTTCTTTTCAATCTTTATTTACAGTTATCTAGATACAGTACCTTCCCTTTCCGTTTTCTGTTACGATCATCGATTTTTCTGGATGCATCATTCAGCGGCTTCCCTGATTTCAAGATATTCTTCATAAATACAATTTTAAGTTCCCTCATTCCTGCTATTAATCGCTTGTTTAGTTATTTCAGGTCTTCTCCGTTGCCTTGCTGTCTGTTAACTCTGTTGTGCTCTCTTCTTATCACCATCTTTAATCTTCTTATAATCCGATTATTTGTGGGTACTGTACATGTTTTGGAATAAAAATTTCTTTCCCTGCTATTATTATTTTCTTTAACTCTTCCTAGCTCACCTTATTGGTCGTGTACTGTCCTTCTAATTAGGGAACTTTTCCCTGAAATATCTTCTCTATTCCGAGATGTGTACCTTTTTATAATTTTTCCTATCACTACCGTCAATTTTTGCCACTGGTTTACTGAATACTCTAACATATACCAGAACTGCTTCAGAATCAATTATTCATTCTGTAACCTGAGAAGCGAAATATTATCGTCACTAGATAACCCATGCGAAAATTTCGCGAATAAAAGCTTGATGGTTTTTAATAGAATAAAAAAGTATCAACTCTTTAGTAGCAATTCTTTATTTAATTAGTGTAATATGTAAATAAAAAAATACTTACAACACGTCACGAAAAAATTATGACAAACTTTTGTACGCGTTAAACATTTGTATGACAAACTGTCACTTACATTAACGGAAAAACTCTAACCTGAACAAAATACACAAAACATATCCATATATCTGTGATATGCGTTGCTGTAATCATAGCCCGTGAGAAAATTTCGCGAATAATACATAGGAATTGTATAGCAAAACCAAAATGTTTCGGTAACAGAAAAAAATATCCGAAAAGCTCCTTATTGTACAAAAAACACAGTTTATTTATATGTCTGTGAAATGTGGGGTGCTGCTATCTTTATCGATGCCAGTGAAGCCGTTTATTAATATCTCTGTGATATGTGGTGCTGCTATCTAGTGCTTTAACTCTGAACTATCTTTTCCGCGTGACCTTCATAGTTATTACTTTTGTTCTTTAAGGGTCAAATTCCGAATTATATCTTTTTTAATTTAAAGTGTCAGTGGAGACTTTAATCTTTAAAGTGACACCTTATTTATCGATTTCGGTTAAGTGTCAAGAAAGATAAATGGCTCGTGAAAAAAAAAAAAAAAATCCCTCATTGTATAAATATGGATACTTTTGCCCATTAAGGATCGAATTCCAAAAAATGCCGTTCTTAAAATATGATGTTACCAAAGCGAAGATCTTACTTAGTCTTTAAAATGATACCTCATTTATCGATTTCGGTTAGATATGAAGGGAGGTAAAAGGCTCGTGACAATACGCTATGGTAATATTGATACTTGGTCCCCTTTATTAAAATATGATGTGACCAAAGCAGAGACCTTAGTCTTTAAAATGATACATCATTTATCAATTTTGGTTAGATATCAAGGGAGATAAACGGCTCATCGCAAAAAAAAACTCGTTTTAGAAATAAAGGTAATTTTGTCTGTGAAGGTTCGAATTCGGAAAAATTTCTTTCTTAAAATATCATGTGACCAAAACAGAGACCTTAATGTTTAAAATGATACCTCATTTAGTGTGTTAGTTATGAAGAGAAATAATGGCTTGTGACAAAAAAAAAAAAAAAAAAAAAAAAAAAAAAAAAAAAAAAAAAAAAAAAAAAAAAACACCTTTAGAAATAATATAGATGATGTATTGTTAGGATGATATTCAATATGTTAAGTCTCCTTCTACTCTGCGCAATCACTTCCCTCAACGATCTATAATTTGTAAACCGCTGTTTCTATGTTTTATCCCTTGTATTTCCTTTCCATTTCAGATCTGATACATGTATATTCCCCAGCACTAATGGCCATTCTCCCCTCACCTCTGAGCTCCGAATACGTATTTACTTTCTTCTGAAGAGACTTATCTCCATAATTCATTCTTCCACTGCGGTAAGCAGTTATGACCCTTTTTTTTATTACCTCAAAAATATTCTACTTCTGTCACATAACAAGGATCTATTAAGACCGAGGAACTATAATAGTCTATGCCAATAAATGTGAATACCCCACCACAAATTCTTCCTCTATCTCTGTGGTACGCTTTATAGCCCTTGCGATAAATCTCATTGTCTAGCACTCCTTCAATTAACCATAAGTCTACGCTTATAAATATTGGTGAACCTCTGATAAGTTTCCAAACTCTAATAATTTATTCATTATACTCCTTCTGTTCATTAGTCGCAATGTGATAACTGCTAATCCTCCTTGTTGCAATCCTTTCCATTTTATTATTTCATCGGTTTCAAATATTTATTTATTATTTTTATCATGTATCTGTATTCTGAACTCCTTTGGTCACCTATCTCTTTCCCTCACCTCTAACGATTCTTTGTAACATTGTTCACATACAAAGAAAAATAATGTTCGTTTACAGCCAAGTTTAATAATTGGTTATGCCACCTGACTGAGTTCATACAAATGAAATATTCAAACAGAAGTTGTTTTGTTATAATGACAGCGAACTGAAACAAACAGTTCGATCCGTGTCTCCAATGCCCGCGACATCTTGTGCGCGCCATTCGAAGCGCCGTTGGGGTAGACAGATGTAAAAGTTTTGTGCACATTCGGAATGAGCAAAGATTTCCCAGAGGAATACGGCGCAGTATTTGTGTATCGATCGTAGACGCTGGCTCAGCACTTCTCTTTGACGAGACTTCACGTAACAACGCCTGCGTTCAGTGTCTATGGCCTGGTTGTATATCACCAGAGATAAAGCTGTAAAATGATACGTCACGGCGTTAAAAACGGTGAAGCGAAATTTGATGCAAGAAGCTTACTGGTACAACATTCTAGAAGTACTCATTCCCTTGCCGCATAACAGCAGTCATGTAACTCATACTGAAGCTGTAACGAGATCTTAAACTTAATGGGTACGTACTGGAGCTCTAAATTACAGACTGTGCTTTTCTGTATTACTGATCTGCGTTTATAGGTTTCTGTGCCCGAAGAGAAATGGCGCCCTGTTGCTGTCTCAGTTAAGTCTGTCTCAGATCTCTAACTCTTAAACAGAACAAATTGGACTTGAAATTTTCACACTGTTTGCGTTGACCCAATATCGTATATCTTATCTAAAATTATATTCTACGGGGTGCCATATAGGCAAAGGAGGTAAAAAAACATATCTTTTTTTGTATCCCAACGTGTGGGGTTTAGTTGTTTAGAGCTCATCAGATGGAGGTGCAGGACTTTCTTTCTCCCTGCCCCCTCTCCTCCCCAACTCCCTAACCGTAATTAAAGTTATGAGTGACCGTCGAAATTGCCAGTTCATCTACCAGGCATATCTCAAAAACGCTATTGCCTGGTAATTTGAAATTAGCATTCAATATCAACTATCACCTGAACTTAAACAACAAATAATCATTTTTTTTTTTTTTAAATTTCGAGTGAAGAATATTAAAGTTTTTATATAATTTTCTGGTTGATTGGCAGAGAGAAACAGATAAGGTGAAACCACTCGGACCTGGAATTCGGGAGGATGCAGCCGATGCCGATATACTTCCCCTTCTTACTCGAAATCCTCCGAGCGCTGTAATTACCCCGTGTCTTCGACGGACCGTGAAGGCCGATTTTCTTTTTAAAACTGTTGTATGGGGAACGTTATAAAATTCCTAGACGAAATCAAATTAATTATACCAAACCAAAACGGATTTCGAAGGAATCGATCATGAGAAACAGCTATTTTCTCATGACATGATGGAAGTTATTGATTCAGGAGCGCAGTTTTTGCGACACTGTACCATACAGCCGCATCGTACTGAAGATTCGTGCGTACAGAGTATCGCAGCAGATTTATGATTTTCTTGCTGATCGGTAGTACTATGTTGTTGATGTTGGCAAAGCCTGTATTAAACTAGATGTTACATCGGACGTTCCACAAGGAAGAATAATATTACAACTTATTTTCTTTCTGTTTATAAATCAACTTTGAGGCAACGTTAACAGAAGTTTGAGATTGTTCGTTTATGATGCTGTTCTCCATAGGGAAGTCAATAATTCTGACGATTGTTTATAAATTCTTGACGTTACTTCGGTATGGTGCCACAAATGACAACTTAAATAAAATGCAAAAAGTGAGAGGAAATACAGTTAACGAACAAAATGCTGTGCTGCATGGGCACAACGTAAACTGTACAATTATTGAGTTCAAGTTTTTGAGGGTAACAGTACGAAGCAACATGAAGTAATATCTGTAGTATAATTCGGTTGTAGGTAGAGCTAATTCTAGACTGCGATTCATAGGTCGAATTTTTAACTGTAAGGCGTATACAAGGAGATATCATACGAAGCTATCGTGCTTCCTCCTCTTGAATACTCTTGTGCTGTATGGGATCCATACCGCAAAGGACTGATTTACACTGTCGAGAAAGTATAGAGTAGAGCTGATCGAAATGTAACAATTTGCTATAGACCCATACGAAGGTGTCACCGATTTGCTGCTGGTGTTGGGGTGGAATTGTCAGACAACCTCGCGACGTAGATTCCATCAGAATTTACTTGAAAATATGGAGAACCCCACCTTCATTTTAGACTGCGTAGGAACACTTGGGGTCGCAATTTACAAGCTGATAATTACCGCTGGAGTGGAAGTTATTAATGCGTATTACATACCCTAGCAGGTGTTCGACAATTTTGAGCTTTCCTTATTAGAGCAGTTAATTAGCTGATTTGAACAACAGGTCAGCCCACGAAGAAACAAATTATATTTCAACATTTCCACCCTGCAAGAAACTACAGCGTGTTATGGATGAGAAGTCCATCTCATCTCGAACGCATTTAAGCTGCTGCTCGTTTAATTTTTAGTTAGAACACTGTTAACTAACTTCATCGGCCAAAAATGAAAGGAATTATTATCACAAAGAAACACTCGATTTATTCCGCAGCTTCATCTATTAGCAAAACCATTGTTTCAACATACCTAACATCGCTCCTTGGCTTAGTTAAAAGATTGTAATGTGTGGCTGTAACTATACCCATTATACGGGGCCTTAGAAACTCATGCCTACGTTATGACAATTCACGCTAGACATCCTGCTGCTTGCACTCCCCACAATCAAAGATCTTAACACTAGCCTACTTACCGCTACCAAGCGTGTTGGTGTAACGGTTAGCGTTCTCGCCTCGCATTCGGGAGGACGGCGGTTCGAATCCCCGTCCGGGCATCCAGATTTGGGTTTTCCATGTTTTCCCCAAATCACTCCAGGCAAATGCCGGGATGTTTCCTTCAAAAGGCCATGGCCGAATTCCTTCCCATTCCTTGCCCCCATCCTTGCCCCCCCCATCCTTTCCCGTCTCTAAAGACCTCGATGTTAAAAAGAGACGTAAAGCAGTTACAAAAAAAAAAAAAAAAATACTTACCGCTACTAACTTAGGCCATCTCCATCAACTACACACACTACGGACTGTGGAATCCTAAGATACAACAAATCAAATTACATGTACAGTCATTTATAAATATACACAATTAGTTAAATAAAATAAAAATGATTGGTGTAGTGATATTTTTACAGTTGAGATAACATCATGTAAATAAACTGCCACACTGATGCTTATATGTATTTCTTCTTCCCCATTGCCGTCAGGCACTATAATACACAAAGGGAGATTAATTGTAATGCAAATCACCTTCTGTCACCCATAATTCTATGAACTGCGTAGATGTAAATACAAGAAATTAGTTATTTGGTGTTAATAACCTAAGGACTTAAAGAAAATTAATGTTTTTTATTGTGTATCCAGAAATGCCATACTGATGGAGGATTATGTTAGTCAGGAAAAGAAGTATATCCGCAAAGTCAGAAGGATTTAGGTGGATAAAAACAGTATAAATCAAAGCAATTATACTAGATATATTCTCAAGATCAGGTCATTTAGAGAATCCAGAGAACGTTGGAATTAAATTTCGTGTGAACGGAATAGTTGTAGTTAGTCTGTACAAAAGAATCTGCTAAAACTATAAGCAAACAATCAGCCAAACACTCATTATACCAAAATCAAAACTTTTAAGAAATGATGGACAACCACTCTGTCCTCAAAATCCTGGTCTATCAGTAAACTTTGAATTGTATAGAGAAATAAATGCAGAAACCATTACTAGGAACTCTTTGTCTTGCGTTTGAAGACCACACTACACAGTCCGCCTTCTCTACAGGCGATACACCACAGTATTAGACCGCGCTTAATCTCTCCGTCGAATATTACCATCTCTTACTATCAAGAATTTCAATATATCGGACAATTAGGTGCTCTCTGTATAAGAGTCACAGCTAGTATCTGAGAAAAAAAATGCTTTTAACGATTTCAGATATCACTTAATACCAAGCCTTTAGAGAATTGAAATTCAATGTGTAAGACTTATTATCCATTTTGCGAGCGTTTAACTGCTGTAACGTTTTATCATTAGCTCAAAAGGTTGGAAATGAAATAAAAATATTCATGAATACCATGTAGTAATGCACGACAAGCTGTTCGTCTATAGGTATTTTAGTAATTTGGTAGTCAAAATCTTACAGTTTGGCTGTAAAATTTTTGATCTCAACGTAGGAATTTTTAAGAGATATTTGTCACTATTATATGTGCAATACACACAAAAATAAATTTTTAGGGAATAATAATAATAATAGAAATTAACGATGAGTGCAAAGCATTTGGCAGAGTAAGCCATAAAATAGTGATAGATAAAGTAAAAACCATTTGCGTGGACGGAAAAGTAATTTGCTGGGTGGAGGAATTTTTAAGAGGCAGAAAGCAAAGAATTAGGGAAGGAAGTACAATGTTAAAAGAGGTGAAGATAAATATGGGAGTGTCACAGGAAAGTGTATTGGAACCATTTCCAGTCATTAATCTGCTGAATTATTGTACTGATAGCTAGAAGTCGGTATTTAAATTGCGTACAGATGACTTAATGTTTTATAATAGGATTAAAACTGTAGATGACTATAAATATTTACAGAAAGATCGGAACAACTTATCTAACTAGATAATTAAACATCGAACGAATGAAAATAAACGTCAAAAAGAGAGAGCTTACTACATACACACATAAAAAACTAAAGTTTTTCTATGGGTATAGGATAGGTAGTAAAGCTTGATCTTAACTGTAAATATGTTGCCATAATATTTGATTTTAAATTCAGTTGGGCAGGACACATTGGGCAGGTGAGTATTCTAAATTCTTCATTTATTGGAGAGGGTCATGATGGAACAAGGTTATAAAACTTTGATCAGACCATTGCTTGAATATAATGGTGTGGTTTGGTATCCACATTACGGAAATCAAATTCAGGAGTTGCAGTGAGTATAAAAGAGGGTATCTAGAACTGTTTGTCGAAATTACCACAGAATGTAATTATAATTGATATGATGAAAGAGCTGGGTTGGGTGACATTGGAGGATAGCAGGCGGATGAAGCAATGTTTGTATTGTGCAAGGCTTATAATTGCGATGACGCACGTATGGATATTGGCAGAACGATTAGTTGTTGTACATGGGAGAGAAGAGATGACCATAACCATAAGCTAGCATTACATTTTAGGAGATTGGGACAATTTTCTTTTATGGGTCTAGGAGTCGGGAATAGTATTAAATGACCAAGTGTAATAGTGGAAAATGTACCAAAATCAATGAAGGAATGTAAAGTTGGAATTCGTAACTGCCAAAATTAGGCGAGTAGTGAAAAATCATGACATGGGAGGGTAGAGCTATAGGGACGTGGCCACCGGAGCGTGTATGAAACATCACAACTGAAATTAAAAATTAAACTAAATCAGCGAACAGAGGAGTTGTACAGGCGGCAACAGTTGTTTGTGTCTACTGCTTTAAGCGCTCTGGTGCTCGAGTGCGGTCACCGTTTATTACTCTTAAATTATTATGTTTCAGTAAATTTTTAAACTGAGATAAAATGCAAGATTGTGCAAGTAAAAATAGCGTTCAACAAAAAGGAACGATTTTTTTACAATAAATAACATCAGCTGGACGGACTATCAAAAGCATATGTCTGGAGTATTGCCCTGTATGGATGTGAAACCTGGGCAGTTGGCAAAGAAGAGAAAAGAAGATTAATTTCATTTGACTAATGGTGTTAGAGAAGAATGTTAAGGATTATCTGGCGAGACAAGATTACTAATGAGGAAATTTTTGAGAGGGTAGGAGAGTGTAACTCTATATGGAACAGTATAAAAACGTGGGGGGCAATATTAATTGGACATATCTTAAAACATGAGAGCTTAGTGAAAACAATAATGGAGGAAATCGTAAAAGGAAAGACATATCGAGGAACACCACGGTTAAACTACATCTAGCAGATAATGGAAGATGTTGGCTGCAGGAGATATGCAGATATGAAGAGGAGGGCAGAGAGTAGAGCTGTATGGGAGACCGTCGCAGACAAATCCAAGGATTTACACCGAAGAAGAAGAAATATTTAAACAAATGAAGTATTTTGTAGCGCGCTAGCAAAATAAGGATGCCTTTCATGGTTCCTTTATTAGTGAAACGGAGCACTCTTTCTTGCTGTCTGTCCGTTTGTCACAGTCCTCTTGCCCGTAAACGAAATAAATTCCACACTTCAAATTTGCGCATTATACGTATTTCGTTGGCCAAAGCCGAATATCGTATTTAAAATTTTGTAAAGTAGTTTTATATTGGAGTTATATAGAAATAAAGTAAGTAAAAAAAAAGTTTTTTTTTCCTTCCCATGGTGTGGGGTATCGACGTTAAGGGCTCACTAAGTAGAGGACTTGAGTAGATAAGAGAGACCATTAAAGCAAAATCCTTTGTTTTTTGTTACTTTTCCGTTATTGTTCTACGTCTCATAGCCATCGAGGTCATTAGAGGAGACAGAGGACACACATCACCTCTGAGAATGTTAGCGTTCCTCAAAACATTACACCAGGGAGTAAAAGCAAAATTATACAAGCCGGCCATTATTATGATAGGTCCTGTTGCTGGTTACATTCTCATTGGCTGCCTGGCTTCAGGTTGAGGTGAAAACAGGTCGTATCGGGGCCCAAATTATTCGCCCCCTTTCCGCTCGTTACCGGACGTCATGTCGTCATGTAGTCGTTTGTGTGCACGCTGTAATTAAAATTATTTCTGTTGTTTGCTAGCGCCGCTTCGTAATTGCAATTACCTAAGTGTATTTGCCGATTCTGCAAGGTTTATGTAGCTAACGTGGCTTCCGTTCCATAGCCCCTGTTTGGTCTGCTCCAAATGACCGCGAGAAACTCTTGTAACAAAAATGGATTCGTGTTGTCGCAAGTGAACAAACGGTATTCGTGCAGAAGGTTGGCACATTCTCTCCAGTTAACACAATTTGCATAGTGGCGGCAAAACTTTTGGATTAAATGTCGTACTTTCGTGCTTGCGACGGAGCTTTTTGCCACCAGTGTCTTCGTGGAATTTCATCTTATTAACAAGGAATGTCTTCTTTAACAAACTTGGAAACTATTTCACTTCTGCGCGGGCTCTGTAAACCCAGAAATGAAACAAGATGTGAAAAAATATTCTTATAGGAATATTTTAAAAATTTAATAAGGAATAAAAATTGGGTTAAGATCTCATATCAAGTTTCATCGAAGTTATTATTAAGTCTTCCTAGAAGCGGGAGAACTACTACATTATTCTGTTTCAACTGGTTTAAGATACTTTTTCTGTAGAATTTCTTAATCAGTCTCACGTCGTGGATGATAAAGTACGGCATACACACTTTAAGTCAAATAATAGGTCCTCAAATGGGACTCAGTGTGGCGTCAAGTTATACCCGTGACAATAAATATGTAAATTTTCAGAGCAGGTCTAATTTTTTATTGAATTACAAGTAAAAAAACAGCTATCATCCCTCGACAAGCAGTTTACTTCTTTCCTTTGCATTTGGTATGTATCGTTCATTTTAAATTTTAAAGAATTTGCCGTATATTCCGTGTAAATGGTAGATTGTAAACTCGCTTCCAACCCCTTTATCATAATTTAAGGGCCGGGAACAGATTCGGCGGTCATGATGAGGCCTGTACCAAGAATGTATTTTTGCTTTACCTAGTTTCCTTTTTAGATAACATTAAATTCAAAAGTTCATAACGTTAATGTGGTGACAATTAATGTATGATGGTAATGGAGTACTTGAGTGTAGTGGAACATCCAAAACTACTCTAAATGAACAAAAGCAGATTTATGAAAGGAGACATGTATGATTGATACTGTTACTCAGATACTTCTTCTAAATGCTAATGTTTTCCTTGGTAGCAACTAAATGGTATTTATTTTTGGAAGTCAACGGGTAAAACTGATCTGACTTCAAACCTTTTTTCCATTTCGTGAGCAACGCTTCTGCGGGCGAATTTAGCTCGTCTGTATTTACACATTATTTTATTATTTTGAAAGTTTTATTAGAGTCCGACATAAGTAAATTTAATATCTGTTAAACACAAAACTTCCTACCTTTTGTTTTAAAGAAAAGAGCTACTGAGTAATTTGAAACCAGTGGTGCGGTACCAGCTATATTATTTATGAACCAAAGCAGCGAATCATTCTGAATGAAACATCTGTAGCTTAAACAATTCATATAGAAAAAAGATTACCTTCACAAAGCAAACATCACGTTTTGTCTGTATGGAGTACCGTGAGTGATACCTAACTGTTTCGTTTGCGAATTGTTTCCATCCATAAATTGCGTTGCCTTTTGGAGATTACATAGTGGAATGAATGGAATAAAATTTGTCCCACTAGTAAAAATAGTCTCATACAATATAATACAACACAAGCCGATTATGACCAAGAATGTCCACTGATAAATTGAAAAAAAGTGCTTAGAAACAAAGAGGAAAAAAGAGGAGTTCACTAAAATAGCAAATGATAATCACTGAAATGAAACACGCATAAATAAGTTCATCAAAAGAATTGTTTCTTTACTTTTTTAAGTTTTTAATGCCATTACGTCACCATGTTCTATGTTCCATCAGCTGCAGTTTATGAAGAGATAAATACTGGAAGTGAATGCCTTGCTAATAGGAAGGACTCCATATTTGGTTTCTTGTTATTTTAAAAAAAGAAAATTGCTTAGAATCCCTAATTCCTAATTTTTTTAATGCCCTTTCAGCGCCACATTTAATGGTAGCCTCTGCGACGGGCTTGTTATGGATAATTGGGTGCTTTCAAAAACTCAGAGAAGGTACCGCAGTTGAGTTAAAAAGATCAAAGGAACATTAGTTAAAAGTCGTTTTCTCCTCTTATGTGTTGTGGTAATTGTAAATTGAGGGCTACGCGCGGTTAACCGTGTCCTGTCTTAAATCTTTCGATTTTAGACCTATAAGTGTCATAATTAGCATCGATAAGACCATTTTACTTAAAAATAAATAAATAAATAAAGTTTTGTTCATTTTTACAAAAGGTAGCGTTTATAGACCAAACAAAGAAATTTGGTCATGATGAAAGTGTTGATTAATTGAGCTAAATTACTATGATAATTGTATAAATAATTTTAAACTGCAGTTATACCAGATATGCTGATTGCACCTTTGTGTTATTAGTAAAATATTTGTAATGCTTTGAAAGGAGTTTGAAAACCTAATAGGGATACACAACCCTCCAGTAGTTACAGAGGTAGAGTCCTGGCTAAAGGAAGGGGTACCAGACTATGAGGTTTTTCCCGATGGTTACACAGTGTACCGCAGAGATAGAGGAGCAACTGGGCGAGGTGTATTCATACCGGTTAGCAAAGACTACTACAGTTCACTGGTGTTCAGAGATCATGACCATGAGTTACTTGCGGTAGACTTCTGTGGAAATAAAAAAGAAATAGTCAGGGTGTTGGCAGCATACCTTAATTGAAGAATGAATGATAAAGATGAGGCTCTGGAGGAGAAACTAAACCCTTATGAAGAGTTCAGAAGTGAGCACAGAATGGTCATTATTGATGGGGATTTAAACTTACCAGGTGTCAACTGGGTAGTAAAAAAGATTAATAACACAAAGGAACAGAGATTTGTAGTAAGAGAAGGAGGCTTTACAGAAGTGGTTGAGCAGAAAACAAGAGGGCCAAACAATTTTGATATCTTCATAATAAAGCCCGATGATAACCTTATGGGGTGTCAAGTAACTGAAGGAATAAGCGATTACAATGCAGTTATGAGAGATATAAGAGGATTCAGTAAACCAGTGGCCATAATTGAAAGGGGAAATAGGTACAGTTATAAAAAAGCACAAATTTCAGAACTGAAAAGATTTGGGGTTAATTTCAGCAAATGGAAGAATAGAAAAAGTACAGTGGAGACGAAGCGGGAAGAGTTCAAGAAAATAATAAAAAAAGGCTGAAGAAATGTTAATTAGAAAACAGAAAATGAAGAGAAGTACAGAACCAACATACTATGACATGGAGGTGAGGAGGTTAAAGAGGTTGATGAGACGAGAACATACAGGAGTTAAGAACCAGCAAGGCAGCATGGAATTCTTGAAACAATTAACCAAGGAATTAATAATTTTAAGGAATCTGGCTAAGGATGAGTTTAAGAAGAATATTATTGGTGCAAGGGGACCACTGACTGATGCACTGGAAATTTCTATAGCTATATCAGGAAACTGAGGGGTAGAGAGGGTGCTGTGACAATCGTAGATAAGGATCTAGAAGAAGTAACTGTGGAATTAAAAAAGACAGAGTTATTACGTAACTGGTTCAGTGAGACTATTAGGGACAATAATTTGGGGGGTTATATCGGGAATTGAGCCTATCCGCACAGTTGGAGGGGAGCAGATTAGAAAATTTGAAATTAAATATGAAGATATCATGAAGGAACTAAGGAATATAAAAAGGCGTAAAGGGGCCGGCGTGGATAATATTACAACGGATGTGTTAAAGATAGTCGGATGTGACATTGCATCTTATCTTGAAACATTATTAAACTGTGTCTGAATACTTCTTGTTTACCAGATAACTGGAAAAGTGCGATAGTAATATCGGTCCATAAGGGAGGGGTGACATATAGAATCGAAAACTATAGGCCAATCAGTTTGACATCGTGGTCGGTAAATTAATGGAGGGATTAATATGAAACCATATCAAACGTGTCTGTACGGAACTTAAGTGGTTTTCAAGTCGGCAACATGGCTTTAGACAAGGATATTCATGTGAATCTCAGTTAGTAGGCTATATGCAAGATATTTCTGATGAAATGGACAGGGGAGATCAAGTTGATAGTGTAGCATTGGATGTTTCAAATACTTTTGACAGAGTGTGAAATAAGGTAAAGGTAATTTACTGGGTAGAAGAATTCCTAAAGGTAGAAAGCAAAAGGTTAGAGTAGGAAATGCAGTATCAAAAGAAGTAGGAGTGAACATGGGAGTTCCACAGGGTAGTGTATTGGGACCATTGATTTTCGTTGTTCTAATGAATGATTGTATTAATTACTTGCTGTCAGAAGTTAGATCAAAGCGTTAGAAGGCTCTAAGCAGCTGCAGGGTGTTCTAGAGAGGATAATTAGCTGGACGAGTTGGGATGAAGGTAAATGCAAAAAACGCCAGTCCGTTAGGAGCACAGAAAAAAGCTAAAGGTTGATTATAAAGTGGAGAAGGAGCTGTATATTGAAGTCTCGAAATGTGAATACTCGGCATAACATTTGACAAAAAACTTAACTGGGCTGGACAGACTGGACAGGTAGTAGGGAAAGGGTTCAAAATATTTCACATGTTGGAAAGAGTGATGAGGGGATGCACTATAAGGGAATTGGAGTACAAAAAGTTTGTCAGACCACTGCTGGAATATGGTGTTCTAGTATGGGACCCACATTTTGGGGGTATCATATACAGAGTTAGAGAAAGGGTACAGAGGTGGGATGCTAGATTTGTTTTTGGAAATAACCGCAAAACACAATCGCTAATTAATATGATAAAGGAGCTGGAGTGGGAATCATTGATGGATAGAAGGGGGGTGAAGCGAGTGATGGAAGTGTACAAGGCACATAGTTATGATGAAGCATGGAAAGATACTGGTGGGAAAATTAAGAGCGGTGAGTGTAAAGATGACCATGACCACAAGCTGGCACTTGCTGTCAGGCATAAGGCTGTGGGAAAATTTTCTTTCATAGGAAAGGGTGTAAGGGATTGAAATAAATAATCAAGAGATATGGTGAATAATTTACCAAAAACACTGAAAGAATTTAAAGCTGAAATTAGTAGAGTGAAATAGTAGGTTGGAAGAGGACGTGTATCACTCATAGTCAACAAAAATGTAACCTCATTTCACCCTTTGGGGAAGGGATGTTATGGTGCAGATTAAAAAAATGAAGGTAAAGTTGGCTGCAGAACAGTGGTATGTAGAGAATGACCACAAATTTCTCGGTCGAAATAAGAGGAATAAACAGCTATCTACCAGCAATATTTACTGGTATTTTTTGGTGAATTTGAATGTTTCCGGTTTTCGTTGATTCCTGACATACTAGGAATACCGTTATACCTGTAATTCAACTTACGAGTGAGAGACTAAAGAAATATACGTGTAACAAGCTCATTCGGGAGACCACGGCTGACCCTTCAACTGGATGATGAAATACAGCTAGTAATAATGTCTTACGTTCGTAAAATAACGAAAAGTTTAGTCTCAATGTTGTAAAAACGCACTGGCAACAACAGTTTTATTTTTAAGGAAGGTACTGTATATCGTTGTCGGAAACATTTATTTCATGACTTACGGCATAACCGACCGTGAGTGCCTGTAGGGTAGTTTTCCCTCTCCAGTTTTTATTAACAGCTCTGTCCGCCGGTAATCTTACCTGTTATAGTGGACCCTCTGAAATCGAACTGCGGAGCGATCATACCGAAACACGAGTTCGCATTCAATTTCCCGCAATTCCGATGTTTGAACCCGAATTCTTTCTAACAACTGTCAGACAAATAGCAAATCGCTCAAAAACATACACATATTATGACAAACATCGTGCATTACAAATTATGGACACAGCTTAAAACTGAAAGCAGAAATTAAATTTGACTGTTTATAAATTCATAAAGATAAGCGGAAACAGAAATATAAACTTTCCGGAATTTCCCAAGGAGAAAAGTACTTGTTCCATTACGTTAAAAGCTAATTTCCATTACGTTAAAAGCTAATGGAATTCACATTATTATTCCTGTAAAGTCGAGCTCACCCTTGTGTCGAGAAGAATAAACGTTATTCGAAGAAACACTGTGGTCGACTCTCAGGGCTTATCAGACACACTCGTACAATTGAAGTTCCTATTTTTTTTAACAGACTTTTAATGCTAAGTAATTTGTATTTAGCCCTAAAATATTTTACATTTGATATATGATTGGTAGTTTAAAAACCAAAGCTCCGTCCGTAATGAGTCTATCGCTACGATAAAATCTAAGTGCTCCTAATTGGTGAACAAAACATAACTCGACAATTTTTTATTAGCTGGCGGAGATTGGAATTTTTGGATAAATGGTATAAATATTTCCTGCATAAATTTATTCTGTAACATGCAAACAGCTTCTGTCATTTATTAATGCAGTGGCATACTCTCCGTCCGAAATAGTTTAGTTAATTTAATTTAATTTAATTTAATTGCAATGGAGCACAGGCTATGATAATATCAGGAAAATAAGGTGCAGTACGGATGCCTATGTGAATTCTTTATTCATTTTTGTCGTTGAGGCTTGGAATACACGGAATAGAGAATAATTTTGGTGGAATAGCACCATCTTTTCCCCACAGTGTTATATGAATTTCGTATATGTTTGAACGTGAAGTGTCTCCACTGCGCTGTTCGCGTCAATATCTCCTTCAAGTTTAATATTCATGCGAGTCTCACGCTGCGAAGACGTTATTTTCTGTTGAATTGCCAATGCAGAAATAATTGGAAACTTTATATCTATGTAGAAGAGTTTTGAAAATGATGGGTGAGGAAAGAAGTTTGTGGAACAAGCTTACAGAAAGGAGAGACAGGCTGGTAGGTCATATTTTTATACATACTGGATTGGTTAATTTGTTAGTGGAGGGAACAGTGGAAGGTAAGAACTGTAGAGGAGACAGAGATTGGAATATAAGAAGCAGATAATTGAGGACGTGGGTTGTAAGGGATATGTAGAGATGAAGAGGTTAGCACAAGATAAAAAGGGATGGAGGATTGCAACAAACAAATAGAAAGACTGATGACAGCAAAAAAAAAAAAAAAAGTGTTAGACAGGTAATGTTCTTAAATATTCAACTCGTGCATTATCATCCAACAGCATTTGTATTAAAGCGAAGTTTCATTTGATATCTTCTCAGTGTCAGGAAATGAAGTAATTTTTGGTGGCCGACTCTTAATATAAAAATCACTTTCTTGCGATAAATTCACAGCCGAAGTGGAATAAATGTATGTCAGACATTAGCAACTGTAGCAGTTAAGCCTAACACACAGCTATCAAAGTCGAAAGACAACATTGCACACTCTGAAAGATGTTTCTCGTTGATATCAAATGTGTTCGTATATTTTTACGATAGTATATATTAAATATTCGTCTCTTGCTATCCATTTCTCGCAAAATTTCATTCATAAATTATCCATGCAAAATGAATAATTTGGTTCAGTGTCTAACTAACATGATGAGTACAGACCCTACCATCCGTGCATTATTCGAATCATTGTTTTCAGATACACAGTAGACGCAACTAACAGAATAATGAGATGTATACTCATTACAGTAAATTTTCCCAGTATATGAAATTTGAGTGGGCTAAGCAGTTTTAAAGTGGCAGGCACAGGTTTCTCACCACGTTTGCTAAAAAAAAGTAATTGTACTGAAATTCTCCCATCGAAATGAGATTGGGATGATGACTACGGCTATGACAGATCTCATTGGGAACTGCAGGGATATATGGAAAATGATCAATTCTCCATTTGAGCTTGAGTTCTCTAACCGTATGAGTCTGAGAAAAACTATTTTTTGATGTCAGCGTAATCAGTGCGGAATTATGAAAATAAATTTTAATGTCCATTAATTCCATCTAGCTGCCGTTTAAAACATTTTTTGTGTGATATGTGGAAATGAATGCGCTCCCCTACTCTAGCGCTCCCATTTTTTCAAAGTATTCCACCTACAAATCCTGCTGACTCAAAGGCATTTCTTGTAGCAATTTTCCGTTGAGTTTACTGCATCAAATACCGAGGTATTTTTCTACTCGCAATGGAGTCTCGGTCCCTGCGGGGAAGCCCTGAGTGCAAAATGTTTGGCTTCTGCTACTGTTTCTCATTCCAAACCATAACCAGAGAGCGTTGTATTTACATTTCATCTTCCCCTGGGCACCACATAAGTTATGTAGCAGCCACAGAAGCGAAGAGCAGAATAGTGTTCACCGGTAAAAAATAATGTTGATTCAATGTGTATGAAGTGTATATTACATGGTACTGGTACAGGTTGTAATAGGAGAAAGAATTCTTCAATGAAATTGACGTCGTACATTCAGCGTGTGAAAATCATCAGCTATCTCTTCACTTATCTATAGCAAAAATGTATTTTATGGTATTTATTCTTTTGTTGACTTTTTGTTATAGTATAGTATTAATAGATTTACTAGTGATCTGGAAAGTTCTCAGCCTAGACGATACACTGATGATATTTCGCATTCCTTAAAGAAGCTACTTAACAAGCTATAGAGATTGATAGTTCAGTGATCAGAGGTTGACAGTGATGTAGACTGCTAAGTACTCTTTGATGTACACAATCTCTCTGGGCTATGTATGCTGTGTATGTAAATGTTGAACTTCGCGTTGAATGTGTGAATTTTAATAAAATATTCTTCGTTAGAAATAACTTGTTGGTTACAGTTTATTTTCGCATCCCACGCGTCTAAGTGCTAAACGTAATAATAACGATGATTATGGTCCAGATACAGCCCAACGGTATTATTTATAAACTACTAGCTGACCCGGTCACGCGTTGCTGTGACTTACTAATTATTGTACGTTGGATTAATGTTATTCTAAACTTCCTTAAGTAGTCAAATTAATATTCACTAATAAAGACAAAAACATTGTTGTCGATTTGGAAATTCAAATGTAATTGGTAAGAGTTACGGAGAGTTGAAATTAAGGACAAACGATCATAAAAAAATTTAATTTACTTTTATTACAAATTATATAATTGAAATTATATAAAAATTGATATTTATAAAATAAATAAATAAATTATTTTTTATTTATTTATATAAACTGAAATTTCAGTTATATCTTCAGTCATACTGTTTTTTATATTTTTTCCACAAACTCGAAGATTGTGTTGGATAACATGTTGTCAAAATAATTGCAAAACAGTTTGACGAATACTATTCGGCGTGGCTGTCAACGCTGCATCAGCAAGTGTCAGGTCCCAATAATTGTCGTCTACCAGCAGCTGCAACTCGCGGCATGCATCTTGAAATGTATTGACACTCGACATGTATTGAACACTCGACCATTAACTGTTCGTAAACATTCGAAAGAAGCTGGTCCGGGAACATTCGCCAATAACAAACGCTGAAAGAAACATTCACGTTGTTTTGGATGCACTGTGTAAAGTCTTTGCTTTGAATATGCCTGCGATCGAAGGATGTGGTTCTCCTTGTTTACGTGGCTACCATTTTTTACCTAATTTGTTCCATGAAAAATAGCTTGGAACATCGGTATATAATAATGTTTTTGCGAATTGGCGGAACACATCAGATTTTTGATACAATGTGAAAAATTCAGTTTGTGGTTTGTCGTTTTTGGTGGTTCAAGTATTCTTTGGAAAATATTTTCTTCGGTGAAATATACACGTATACCGTTTTCAAGATGTATTGCAAGATGCTGTATGGAAGGGTCTCTTTCATGGATGCGAAAACTAAAAATATACGAGATAGCTTCGTTGCTGCTGATGTATCTACCTATCTGGTATCGTGTTATTTCGTCATTTTTATTTACATTTTGAACTTCAAATACGGCCAAATCACTGCCTTTATTGACATATTTGCAAACGTACTTAATGGATTTTACAGAACTGCAAGACTCGACATTAATATGAGCCTTATACGTTTTTGAAAGCAATGGTGAGTATGGTACCACCCACTGATTCTCAATTCAACTTGGTTTCTAGAATTTGACATTCGCATTGTAAATGTTTGACCACCAATTCTCAGCGTTTCTGCGGCGATACAACGGATAACCATCGATATCCGTAATAGTATCTATCATTCGTATATTCCTTTGGAAAACGCTTTCTTACATTTTCCACCTTCCATGCATGGCGATGTCATGTTAAAAGCACCGCACGGTCCGTGGATCGAGTGACTGGTAACAATATCAAACAATTCTTGATCAATTAATGGGTCCGGAATTTCGGCTGAAATTATTTGAATCAATATTCTTCTGGATGGATTTTAACTTTAAGCCAAATCAAAATGTGAGAATGAGGCAAACCTCACTTTTGGCACTCAATCAAATACAGATAGCAACGTGTGTTACCGAAAACTGAATGTTTTACGATTAAATCAATCAATGATTTTAATTTTGTTTGAACACACGTGCCGTGACATCATGACGATGCATTGGATTGATGGCCTGGTAATAGCAAAGTTTGTATTTCCTCCCAATTCGGATTACATGTAAATGTAATAAACAAATCTGGACGACCATAATGACGTACGTAAGTCATCGCATCTTGTATATATTCCTGCATGTTCCGTGAACTGCCGATGTAGCTTGAAGGTAAAAATAAATGCATTACCGATATCATTGGCGTTTAAAATTTTCATAAATATTGCCGATAACAGTATCTCGTAAGAGGATGTATTCCTCCGATCGTAATTTAAGCCTGGTTGTATCGAATAAATCGCAAATGCTTGTTTTCAACCTTGGCGTACATATCCACGACGTATTGAAGGCACAGTTGACGATATCGAAGGATATAGTTATCCTAATTACGTCTAATCATCAATCGTGGGGCGTAGTACATTCATTGAAGTAACTTTTTATTTGTTTATTACCTGAAAAAATAATAATAAATAGTAAAAAAAAGAATAAGAAATCAATATAGTGGGCCCGCTATAATCCGGCCCCTGTCGAATACTGCGGGTCTACTGTACTAATTAAATAACGAATTAAATAGTTGAATATTAAATTTACCAGCAACTGGATCACGCTGTTTGATGTTGATGTGATATTCATTCTGCCCTTGCCAGAATATCAGTGGATACTGGAGTGCGTCATACGAACGGTGTAGATCGAAATTATATTAACAGTTCTATCTTGACGTGTGACTTTAATCAACTGAGGTCACCAATCCATAAAAACTGCAACTTCATCTACGGTTGGCGCGTTGAATCTGCAGCAGTATTCTCCTGATGTAATTTGTCAGCTTTGATGACAATTTGATAGTTGTCATTTTTTAACTGTGGCGACACAATTGAATAAGTTTGATTATTATTTTCCAAACAATTTTCCAACATACCACAATTGCTCTCTCTTCTGCTTGTTCGATGAAATTATACTGCACCTAGTTTTCAAAGCGTTCCTCACAATTTCCAATAGATTTGGAGAAAACTTCGGGTCATCGGTTTGGCATCGTATCAACGACCCAATCTTATGGTACACCTGGCTTGTATTTTGAATTAGTTTCAAATGACGTCCATCAGATGTAAGATAGCAAATTTTTGTTGTCCCAAAAGACCGTCATCTGGAAGCAAGAATTGAATTTGCGTGTCTTGCGCAGAAACAATTTCGAATCGTTTGATTCGCCAGCAAGAAGGATTGTAAATGTTCTGGCGGATGGGTAATGGTATATATACATCTTTCCTGATGCACAACACATGCGGCTGATTCATTGCGGAATTTCAACGCATGCTAATACTGGCACTATTTGTGCTCACTTGCACCGATTGCAGTTTTTGAATGTGCAGAGTAATCATGGGCTGGTGCATAATTGGAACGCAAGACGAACAAATTGATACACGTGTTAAAGCAATGGCTGATTTACTGATCTCTCTCGTTCTCTTTCTCTAAATGTAGCTATGTGCTGTTCTCGTGCCGCTCTTGTTCTCGATATATTCTGTCACAGACGTTCATCACGCTGTTCTTGAGATTCTTGCATGCGATGCTCAGCTGTCCTGATTCTTTGAACTTCCTACTTGCCGCGATTTGTGTTGCTGATTGATGAGCTCTCTCGTCGTGCGTCTTGCCTCTCTGTTACACGCATTGTCGAGGTTAGATTCTTTGGCGACATTTCACTGAAAAATATTTTGAATTACAACAAAAAGTGCCTTTCTGAAAGCCTTAAAATTAAGACACTATAATACAGTGGTGAAACCGGTAATTTTGGGGTCCATTGAAAAATACAGTAAATGGAAGTTAAGAACTA
Organism: Vandiemenella viatica; assembly: GCA_031002005.1. Lineage (NCBI taxonomy): Eukaryota > Metazoa > Arthropoda > Insecta > Orthoptera > Morabidae > Vandiemenella > Vandiemenella viatica. The sequence continues at coordinate 28,608,746 of JARYHS010013631.1, forward strand.
ATGAGGAAATATAAAATAACATTGAAAAAAATAACAGAAAAAGAAGAATGATATTTTTTTGATACATTTATAGCATGGATGACACCAGGCTTTCAAGAGGTTTAGAAAGATTTGAAACGAAATAATACCAGTGAACCGTATGGAAAGAAAAATTTTTCGATAGCAGACTTTGAATATGGCAGGATTCAAAGGTAGAGAGGAGTGCAATAATGAAGGAGTACTGGGGAGGAAGAAAGAAAAAACAACAGGAGAGGAATTGAATTGACACGTGGAGTCTAGCTGACCATAACAAAAAGAAGAGAAAATGATAAGTTAGCGAGAAATGCTTACACGATTCGAATTTATCGTAACGTTTTCTTCAATGTTATATTCATGTGTGTAATTACTTTGTCGTTAGGTATAAAGACACACAAACTATGAACAACAATACAGTATAATTATAACACAATACACAGCACAATTAAAATTGAAGAAACTCACACATATGGCGTGGAATAGACCGTAGCATAAATAAATCGAAATACAACGCCATCTACTGGATGGTTCGAATAAATTAACACACCGCCATCTGTTAGGAATAAACTGTAGCATAAATAAATTGAAACAGAACGTGATCTACTGGATGATTACCCAACCTAGCTAACCAAGTGTTGTATAAGATAAGTTAACACATCGCCATCTGTTAGAAACTTATGGAACTATAATAATAATTACGTGTGGTCGTAATGACCTGGTGACATGGTTTCTACTGGCTGGGCATTCTGCCCCTGTCGTAGCCGCCTTTACCTAGCCCGCCCATCCTGCCTGGTACAGGGGGACCTACATTTTAACGTCGAATCCGAACCACAGTACCGTCCTGGCGTATTTCACCTCATACAGCATATGCGGCCGGGGGTTAATGCCGGGTTAAGTGTCTATAAAAATCCTCGCCGAGACAGGACTACGAACCGGGGACCTTTCCATCTCCAGTCAGACGCCCTAACCACTTAGCAGCAGACCGCTTAGCTTGGTGGCTTACAAATAATTACAAACCATTGTCCTATGACAAACATTTAATGAACATTTATTTCGCAAATAATAAATATTGAGGTCTATAATCCAGATAAAAACTATCCTATCTTTTAAGTTGGACTAAATCACACACATTAAGCCAAAATTTCATCTAAATCGGTTATGTAGTTTCGGAGTTCATCCCGGACGAACATCGTGACACGAGATTTTTTATATATAAAGATATAAAGATAAAGTTCAATGTGTAATCGCAAACAGATGAATCTTAGATTTGAAAAAGTTGGTTAAGGGTCCCTAACGTGATAGTTACGGCAAACACAGGTTATTTAAATCAAATCAACATGTCTGATAATCGGTCTATGATGATAACCAAGTTAAATGGCATAAATTACGCACCGCGGAGTTACCAAATGAAAATGGTAATGTTGGAAAGTGATTTATGGACTGTTGTGGAACCAAGTGGAGAAGAACCGACTGACGACGCAGATCCAACTATAAAATGAAATTATATATCAAAACAAAATAAAGCTTATTCAAAGATCGCACTTGCCGTGTGCGATGAACAGAAAATGCGTATTCAACACTTAACAAACATGAAAGAAGCACGGAGCGAGATGGAACGGTTATACGTACCAGTTGACAGCAAATTTAGTATTTTTCCCCTCAGGTGCAAACGGTATTAGCTGCAACTGATTATAATTCAGTGGATATATATTTGAGACAGATAACCAGAACTGTTGCAGAGCTTGCTAGTGTTGGCAACGATATAGAAGATGCAGATATAGCTATGACAATTTTGTGCGGTTTATCCAACAACTGGGACACTGTTGTATCAGCTTCGTGTAATTTACCAGAAAGCGAGTTTACATGTGCTACAGTGAAATCGCGTCTTCTTCCTGAAGATTCAAGACGACAAGAAAACAAATGAACGAACAGTCTGCATTATTCGTGAAGAAAGTGAACACGCAAAAACAAAGAACACGAAAACTATGGACGTCAAATCTGCTTTGAATTCGTGGTATTGTTGACTGTGATTTTGGCGTACGCTGATTCACCAATCGTGTGTCGCTACGGAGTCGAAAAATATTAAAGCAAAGCTTCTTTTCCATGTCACGCGAGCGCTGTGCTGGGGAAGGAGGATCTTGCTTTTTCTGGGCGACAAGAAGGATGCCATAGCGGACACTTGCTGCTGGGACGACTTGCCGATCGGACGTGATCCGATACGACTCTCGCTACTGGGTCGACTTGCTGTTGGGACGTGGCCCGATAACGCTTGCTGCTTGGTCGACTTGCTGTTCGCACGTGGACCGATGCAGAGTGTACTGTCTCGCTGAGATAGACACGCGCAACCGCACGGATGAGCAATCTGTAAGATCGCTACCCGACGGTGGCATATCATGCCGCAACCTTCAAGCAGCTGCAACAACATGGTAATGTTACTCCGACGCCAGGTCGAGGTTCCATGGTTTTTAACTAGGCTTTACCGACCCGTAAGCCACTCCTGGGAGTAGGATCTCAGCTTTAACTTTGAAATGTCCCTGAGCTAGCTGGCATTTCATTTTCACCTAAAATTTGAACTTTAAAATCTTCTTGTTTATTATAACTTTGTTCAAATAATGTTTTTTTAAATTTAATTGGCACCCTGGCTGATTTTTACATTATGTTTAACATCTATTTGCTGGCCTGAGTTGCCACGATGTTTCATATTCATTCTTGTAATGTTTGAGATATTTAAATCCAGTCAATGTTTGCATTTATCAGGCAAATTGTAAGGCCTGGGTACCGCTTGCTTGCTTTGCATTGTCTTGTGTTTAATATTAAATTTAAATATACCCAGCAATGTAAAAGCCATAGGACCCAATAAACTTAATATTTATTCATCTGTAATTTCACATCATTCGAGATTCTGGCTGACCAGTTAAACAAAAATTAACACCAATCTTGACAAACAAAAAAGTTGTGGTTGCCCCCCTCCCTTTTCTCACAGCAACGACCACTACAATGTGGAGATGGTTCATTCATATAACGAGCCGTAAAACTCAACCCCCTTTCTCCATTACATGGAATTTTTGCGGCAAAAGAAAATGCATTTTTTTTACCGTAAATCCAGAATTTACACATTTTATTTTCCTGTTTGTATAGTGTGCATGCTTATTAAGAAATGGCGTAATATTTTAATGTATTTTTCCATAAATATTGCTAGAAATCTGTATATCTGGAGTTCATACTGATTCATACTTTTTCCTCCGGAGTTTTACCTTCTTCCAAGAGGTATATGAGGCGTTTTATTCTTTTTTATGATTAAGTTTACATTAAATCAAAAATGGTTTTTTAACACACTACATGTATTTAACTGCTTAAAGAAATGTTATAAAAAGTATTGATAACACAGTCTTTAGAATCAAATTTCTATAAATTTTTAAAATAAAATCTAGTGAACAAGTGCATCTCACTGTTTTAGCATGCAGATCACTCATACATTTCAAAATTTCAATCTTGTGTTAACTCTGGATCTTCGCAAAACATTTCATATTGCATCTGAAAATAATCAGCGGTATTTAATAGGTAAATACTTTATTATCGTCCACCAACCAATTTGAGCCGATATGACAGGAAAAACAAGATTAGAGAAATAAGGTGCTGCAATGATTCTTATATGAATTCTTTTTTCCTCGTACCATTAGGGATTGGAATGCACAAGCAAAGAGATTAGCTTTGGTGCTGAGCACCCTCTGCCACCCACAATTTTGTGAATTGCAGAGTATATATGTAAGACTGTAGATATTATATAATATAAACTTGTTTTAGTCTAATAATGATAATAGTGATTTACATAAAATAGTGAATATAGGCACACATCTAAACAAAGGATTGATAGTGATTCACCACGATTGATGTTTAATGAAATTTGTAAAGCAAAAATATATAAGTAAATAATGATTTACTTATCATACACAACCGTGAAAGGTTAAGAACATTTTTTTTGTAAAATACCTATAACTTTTCAAAATGTAAAATCTCCTAATAGTTCAGATTTATTCTCTTTATTGTCGTTACTGAAAGTATGGCTAAAAATAATTTGCATTTAGAGCTTGTAATACTTGTTGGGATAACTTTATCAGCATGGTTTCTCACACTTCTTTTCCACTTTTTACCTTCAGTTTAAATTAATTTTTATAGTATACAAATTCATCTCTCATCAGTCTCTCGACTGGTTTGATTCAATCCTTCATCCCTTCCTATATTGCGCTATTCTTTTCATCTCAACGTACCCCTTACAACACACGTCCTCAATTAATTATCTGCTTCATGTATCCTAATCTCTGTCTACCTTTCCAGTTCTTACCTTCGACTGTTCCCTCCACTAACAAATTAACCAATCCTGCATGTTTTAAAATAAAATTCATCTTAACTGTACCAATAAAAAACATTAAATGATCAGCTGAAGACTGTAATATATCAGCTGAAGGCAGTTTTGCATTAAGGAATGAGAAGTTCCCTTAATCTCTGATAGGCAGCGACAGGGTAGTATTTTAAAAAGTTGTCATTACAGGATTAATGCTCTTTTAAAGACGAAGAAAAAAAAATTCTGTAAGTTGCTGTGTGCACAGATCATATTCGCCTGTACTCTTTTAGTAAGCGACTCTGCTTTAGGTCCGCTAAATGAAACAAATAATCATTTTAACGAAAGGGTTATGAGATGTTTTTTACAAAACATAAAAACCTAGCTTATGTCTATTTTAAAACCACTTTTCAAATACAAATTTGTTCTTCCATTTTTAAACAGAAAATATTTCCACGATTTACATGTATTTATTTTATTATCAGTGAAGTTCAATGTGAATAATCAAAATCCAAAGAAAAAATTTTGTGAGGTACTTTTTTCTCTCCGTATGAACACTATTTCATACGCTAAGGACTGGAAACTTGAAGAATCTGGTAGTAAGAAAAATACACCGCAACTGGAATGGATCAGTAGATATCCGGCACTGAATATGGTTTAGAGCTCAGGGATTTCTTAAGAGATTTCTTACATTAACCGGTTTTGTACAGATCTCCATAAATACAAAAAAATCTGTAATCCTTCTTTCCAATTTCGTACCGCACTGGATACGTTGTCGGTTGAGTGTAGGTTGTACATGTAATTGCACGTCCCTTGCATCGAGGTACGAAATATAAATGTTAATGCCATGTTCATAGTGTTAACTCTTTACAAATCTTTAATATCAGTAGAGCCGTGTATCACAGAAACGTACTTGTCCTATTGTCACAACTTGTGATACAATTGACGACGTATAGGCATCAATTAAATGAATTAGTGCCTCAGATTCCATTGAATGTAATTTACATTCACATTGCCAGTTCAACAGAATCACAGAACCTCCTGAATGGAATTGATAATAAAACTAATATGTAATATAGTATGTATCACAAAGAATTTTAGAAATAGTATTATATCAAATTAACAGTATTTAGCAGTACACGAAGCAGTGTGAAAATAAAACGCTTTAAGGATTTCCAAATTTCACTAGTATTCATCTAGAAATATTCAAGTTACAATGATAGGTAATGCAATCTATATATATAAAGATGAATGTATGTATGTATGTTTGTTTGTTCTTCATACAAATCCACAGTTTACATCCGATTTCGGTGAAAGTTTGCACACTTATCCTTTGAAACAAGGAGAAAAATACTGTCTACATTTGGTTGAAAAATTTTATAGTTCCATCTACTTTTTGATAATACACACTTCAACAGTAAATATATTTGTTGAAAGTTCTTAGAATGGCTGTATTAGCAATCAAAGCGTGGCTTCCTCAGTTCTAGGACCTAATGGTACGGTATTTTTTTTTTTAAATTGAAGCAGATGTTCTTTACGAATACAAGTTTAGGCAATATGGTTGTTTTGTCAATAAATGATTGTTAAATAAAGTATAACGGAGCTCTGACATTAAAGGAGGAAACAAACATCAAAATTCTGTATCAGTGATATCCGTAGGATTCATACTTAAAAAAATAAAATTTCCTCTGTTTAAAGAAATCAGATATAAAATAATAAGTAATGTTTGTCATTAGCAGTTTGACAGCTAGATAAAGAACTATTACTCGATATTAATTACAGCATTTTCAAGAAAAACTGGGATTTATCAGTTGAAAAAGTGAGATAAAGGGAAGGTTACGATAACAATTAGGACCTATCAGAGTCTCACTTAATAGCTTGAAGATAAAATCCCTACTCTCCAAACTTATCAATTTTCAGTTATTAATCATCTTATATAAATTCAGTCATCTCATAGAAAACAAAAATACATTCTACATCAATCAGAATGAGGTACCTGTGCTCCCTGTTCGTTTTTAGTATTTCGTGTGTTCTTGTTTTGGGTAAGTAGTCTCATTGGTTTTGTTTGCTATTTACTTGTTTAGAGTTTAAGATGTTTACTGGAAATTTATCAATTGATTTCACTTAGATACAGATCTGTGTCTTGTAGTGCAACTTCTAGTTTAAAGCTGTTCGTTACAGCAAAAACTAGCCATATCATTTCGTAAGAGTGATTGTTTTCTCCGAAAGAGCTCTATTTCATGTTTTTTTTAAGCATAGTGCCTTTTAGGAATCATTGCATATCTTTCCTTAGAGCTAAACAAAAGTATTCTTTTACTGTGTCATTTGTTCTACTTGAATTTCCAGTTCCCCATCAAGAACTTCTCTCTAACACAACATATTCAAGTAACACGTAATATGTGGATTGAATGCCACAGATGTAGGATGCTAATTCCACCATCTTGGAAATATGGACAATGAAGTAACTCAGAACAATAATTCACCTAATATCTATTAGTTCTATTAGTTAAACCCAATGCTATGTGTGATACTACAGGATCAGTCATGCTGTGTTTACATTTTCCTTAATTTAATGGTTCTATTAACTTTTGATAGTCTACGTTCTTATTAAATTCCTCAGAAGATAGTAAGGTCAACAAATAAATTAATGGGATACAGATAAAAATTTACCAAAGAGCTTGCATAATTAATTCGAATGCTGTCAACGTTGTTGGTAAGTAGATTTATACGTAAAAAGTTAGATGACACCCTGGAATGATGAAGGCGGGGACCAGATTCTAGTCGTTTTCGTGAAAGGGATTAAGCGCCAATTGACAGGTAGTACGCTAACACTCAAGCGTTGTTAACTATGTGAGAACTGTTTTGGCCTTGTGCAGGGCGGCCGGGGGACCGCATAGTGAGAGGCTCGCCCGCAGCGGACCACGAGTTCCCGGCGCTGGCGTCGCTGCGCGTGAACGGCAGCCACTGGTGCGGACTCAACGTCCTCGACAGCGACTGGCTGCTCACGGCGGCTCACTGCGTCCTCGACAAGTCAGTTCCCCGCTACCTAACACATTTATATAACAAAGTTATCTAACTCGCCATCAGAGCTAGTTTATTCTATCCAGTAATGAAATATTCATTGCTGGCAGCGGTTGTAATTTAACATAATTGATTACTTTAAATTAGAAGAGTACACAGCGTTGTGTGCACGCTGGATATGAAAATTCTCTTGTTTTACCCCGATTGACCGATTGTTGTAAAATTCTCATTAACCATCCACTTTGGCCTATTTTCCTACCGTTTTCGAAATATAGGCAAAGATCTGGAACGTTGCGCGTGTAAATATCCTTAATGGTGATAGTGGGGGGAAAGAGTGGGATTTTCTAAACCAAACGTAGACAGTTTTTTTATCTTTAAGATATACGTGTGCAAAGTTCCATCGAAATCGTCTAAAAACTGTGAATTTCTGTAAAAGAACAGTTGTAAAAATTAAAGGAGGAGGGTTGAATTTGTGTAAACCAAACGAAGAAGTTTTTCTCTCTGTTTTAAATTATGCGTGTGGTAAGTTACATCGAAATCGGAAAAACTGCTGGTGTCAGAAAAATTGTTTGCAAAAATTGACGGGGTTAAAAAAGGGCGGTGGCTTGGATTTGTGTAAGGCAAATATAGAAAATATTTTTCTCTTCGTTTTAAATTATGCCTGAGAAAAGATCCATCTAAATCGGATAAAAATGGTGAGTTTGTATAAAAGACCATATGTAAAAATTAGGATGTTAAAGGGGCAGAGCGATTATGTTTCTGTAAACGAAATGTAGACAGTATTTTGCCTGTGGTTTTACAGTATAAGTATACAAAGTTTCATCGAGATTGGATAGAAAGTGTGGTTTTGTATAAAGGACATGTAAACATCATACATCCATTTTTAGAGATGCATAGATTAAAACCGTAGTGTATAATAAACGAGGATCTCACACTATCATCCCATTTACTTATTTACCTCCAATACTTCATTCGAAGCTTTGTGGGCAGCAATAAGACAGTGGTGGTTAAAAAAGTAGTTAGCAGGTAAAAGTAATTTAGGAACGACGTGGAAGAAGTTCGCTGCTGAATTGGAAACAGCTTGGAATCTTTGCCTAAAATCAATAATCAGGACAACCAATACACCAGGTGCGAGATTTGAACAAGAGACTCTTCTTACGTTGCCAGGGAAGTCATGGAAACAAGAGTACTAAGGGCAGGGTGACGTTTACAGCTGAAGACTCTCCTGGCGTTGACCTCTTGGTGGCAGACAGTTCCTATGACCGAGCGTGGTGGGTGAGCGGTTAATGCTCTGGCCTCACATTCAGGAGGACGCCGGTTGGAATCCCCGTCCGGTTATCCAGATTCTGGTTTTCCATGGTTTCCCCAAATCACTACAGGCGAATGCTGGGATGCTTCCTTCAAAAGGCCATGGCCGAATTTCTCCCCGTTCCTTGTCCCCAGTCCCAATGACCTCGACGTCGATGAGGCGTAAAACCATAAGTAAAAAAAAAAAAAATCATCTCCTATGGGGAGTACAGTGTACAGGGTGGGGCGTAGGAGCGTTTATATAATAGGTACCTCCAACGACGTTTCTCCTCTTTCGGTAATGTACGCTGAGTGACTTTGCTAAAAGGAATCTAGCTGTACACACCCGCGTCCATTATGGCGAAATTTTAATGCACACAGTCTGATTGGCAGTTAGGGTGATTATAAATAAAATCAAAAGGAATTTCTAAACCTGTTTCCAAGTATCTGCGGTAACACTGATTAATGAAATGTGATGCATTACTCATATCTTTATTCTGACCTTATAGAAAACGTACGGCCTCTGTGACGAAGATTAGTCTGTAAAAAGAAATTCTAATTACAATTATTTTTTAAATTTAATTGAATTTTATTACAGTACTCAGTTTTGGTAGAAAATTGTAATTGTCTGAACAAATTTGAAAACCTGTTCCTCCCTCCGATCAGTTCCTTCTGATCACGGACGTATAGTAGTATAAGCAGATATGTCTTTCCTTTCTGTTCCTCTTCTCGCCTCTCCTAGAGCATTAGTGGGCTGGACGACTTGTGTGGCCAATGAAATACAGTTACAAGTACCTAGACTGGGCTTATTAACGCTTCCTTTACTTCAGTGCAGGTAACCCTCTTTCTGTAATAAAGGCCTTGAGCAACATATTAATACACTTTTGACGCTGGTTTCTTCATACAATTGACAACAGTGCAGTCTTCGTTCTCTCTTCAACAAATTCGTAACCTTTTTTATTAGCCAGTTTTAATTTTTTAAGGAAAAGAAATAGATAAATCCCGAATGAGTAAACGAGTTTTAGAATCAATTTACAAGGAAAATTTCAAGTTCTGAATGTGTTATTCTGGTTAACACGAAATTATACAAAACGCACAAGTCAGCAAATCAGAGCGTTCAATGGACGGATTAGCAGTTCCTGGTGATAAGAATAAAATAGTTGATAACTTGATCCCTTAGCTCAAGTAAAATAGGACATAAACATAATGCATTTGCTATGACGAAATACCAGCAACCTACTCTTCCATTTCTTAGTTGTTGAAGGATATTATAATATTACACTCTGTGCGCCACTTTCATAAGTATTTATTTTTGATGGAATATTTACATGTTATTTTGTTTTTCTAACCACCTCTGTGGTAATTTTCAGAATCAGAAATTTTGAGTTGTCTACGATGTTAATAATGAAAATTTTAAAATCATGTTCTTCATCGTGGGCTTTCTTATCTACTGCGTTAACTTAATAGCATTTTGATCAACTATTTGTTAATTGAATCATTACAATTACGCTTTGAAGTTATCAAAGGAATATTTACTACAAGTTGTTGTTTGTTCCAATGTTTGAATGTTACAGCAATGTAAAGCGTAATCATAAGGTTGACAGGAATTTCAGTTACCCACTAATCAAGTTACATTTTAGAGTACAAAAAATCTTTATTTATGAATGAAGTGTTACTAAATGGTTGGTGTAGAATTGTAACATCCCACTCCCATGTTGCAGGACACTCTCTGAGCTGTCCGTACTAAGCGGAACAAACTCGCAGTCCGGTGGCGGAACCTACCACCTGGTCGAGCAGTTCATCATCCACGCCAATTACAGTATATTCGACAAAACCAATGATATTGCATTGGTTAAGGTAAGTTTATTTATTTCATGTCTAGAAGCAAGTAATATTTATTTATCAAATGGTTGCTTGGGTTGTAAATTGATTTTGTAGCGGCACATAAATAAATTATTGGACTTCTGCGACAAGTTTTATGCTTAAATAATACTGACGTAGTATTTATATAAATATGATAGTAATAAGTTTACTTTCTAATTTTAATTCGTTTAGCGGTTACCTATACACAAATTTGTATTTGTTCGTGATGAGTTTAAACTCAGTCGTTGACGTATCGTAACAGGGGCGGATCCAGGAATTTGGTTTGGGGGGGCTTGAGCGGATTTTGGTTTGGGGGGGGGGAGGGCTTGGCTTGAGTGAATTTTGGTTCAGAGTGCTTGCCTTCAGTGGATTTTCGTTTTTTTTGGGGGGGGGGGGGGGAGGGGCTTGAGTCGGCTATGGGGTAGTCTTTACACCAAAATTACAATGTCGGGGGTGGACCTAAATACATTTGGGGGCGGGGCTTGAACCCCTTAGCCCCCTCCCCCTGGATCTGCCCCTGTATCGTAATGACCTCACTGTCGACTCTCCCTTAAGCCCCAACAATAACAACAACGTATTGAAACTGGGGGCGGACTGTAGCGCGGAATCGTCTAAGCTATAGGTGTCAAACTCAATTTTGCAGAGGGCCGCATATTAAATTTATATTCAAATTAAAAAATGTACAAAATTATTATAACATTTTATTTATTTAATTGTATAAAAAAACACGATTCTTCTTTCTGTGTCACATTGCGATCGTGGGCCGTATCGTGGTCTAAGCACTCCTGGTACTTAAACGACGTAGATACAAAGGGCGGTAGCAGTCATATCTGGTGACTCATATTTTCATCCAGGCATTAAAAGGTCGAAAGACATGCTATCTTTTTAATTTGTTGAGAAAATACCACAGAAATACACACAGGGCTCTTCTCCACACTGTTTAAAGCACAATAAACATAAACATGGTGCAGCTACCGCTTACCGTTATTCCGAGAAATTCTGCAAATATTACAGAAGCTTACAAATTTACCATTACTTGTTCTGGAATATCAAACAATGGATCAAGCAATAGAATACTATTAAAAACTATTAATATATACTTAATACTACTTGGAATCAAATGCTAAAACATTTAAATAAAAATATAAACAATTTAAAGAAATTGGTCATTAACATGGCACATAGTAAACAGTTTCTGATAATAGTAAAAACATTACATATTTAAGTTTATGAATTAAATTTTTAAAGATCAAAATTAATTTAGCACTATTAGAAAGTCTGAAAATGGTTTGGTGGCTCAGTTGTTAAGGAATCTGACTGGAGACAGAACAATCGTCAGTTCGAATCCATGTCTCGGTGGTAATTTTCATTAGTCTTTAAGGTGACCTTCATCTATTACCAGGGTAGGTTAGGGAAGCAGGATAGGAACTGGCTGTCCTTCGTCTGATAGCAGACTTAGTATACCTCCTGCGGGAGGGTCCAACCAACATTCGGGTTGAGGAACATGCTTAGCTTTAGAAAGTCTGACTCACTCATCCAGTACTGTTTACATAATAATCAGAACAAAATACCTCATATGGACAAACCAATCTCAGGCAACTCCAGCAAACAAATAATTTTCTTTAATTTTACATATACTTAGTTAATTTGAGAGACGTTACAATATTCAGCGTAACAGCCCACTTGTCGTGCTGCAGGTGTCTCCGCAGCTGAGCCTAGATGGAGTGACGGTCGCGCCAGTGTCGCTGCCAACACAGGGCCAACAGACACAGGACAGAGCGCCGGCTGTCGTCGCTGGGTGGGGGCACCTCTCGGTTAGTACCTAGCGTGCACCTCTACTTGCTGCTACAACTACTGCATGGCTGTCAGTGACGTTCACGAACTACTCTTGTATACGCTTTCTAGTTCGCTCAAGAATTACCCATTCCTCTCACCTTGTATGTGAATGTCTCCAGTCAATCTTTTTTACATTTCCATGATAACAACAAACACTGCCAGAAATCTCGTCCGTGATTCACGTAAACGGCACAGTACTGAGTATGTATTTGTGTATTTTGTTTTTGTTTCCGTTGTTCGCATTCCGCGTTATACTTTTGTAGGATTACCGGATTAGGATTGGTGGCACTGATAGGGGTGGATTGCGCAGCCTATGAGAAACCCAGTCGCCATGTCATTACGACCATACGAATTTACTTTTCAGCATTAGATACACTTTTGAAGTTGGTCAGCCTAAGTTTTAATGTGATTGAGTGACAGGCTGCCATATTACGGGTAGGACAATGGGGCGTTTTTAGTAAGGCGGGAGTAATTCGCTAAAATTACAAAAAGAGACGGAAAAATATCTAAAAGGCGAATATGTTAAGCCTATAAAGTAGCAACTGTTCGTTTAAAGATTCTTGAATTAGACTGATTTGGTTAAATGTACAGTAAAAAATCAGTATCAATTTTATTTATGAGTGGCGATATCATCCAATTTTTGTATGACAGTTAATTTGTATTGCAGCTATTTCGACAAGAGGTATTCCGTTATCATCAGTAGCCGACAAAATAAAATGTCTGGCTCAAGATGTACAACATCGTATTTAACTAACAGTCACCTTTTTTGTATTGATAACAGGGGTTAGTTAAACTATATTAGTATAACTGACTTTCGTGCATGCAAGAAGTAGTTTAACATTCTATTAAACCTCACAGAATCTTTCCCGAAAACACTGTGTTACAGATGCGAGATATCATTTCGCATTAGTGGAACAACTTCACGGCTTGCCAAGATGTTTAAAATCATTTCTTTTGTAAAAGTATTGTATTGACGGCGTGTGGCAGACTATATCCCATTAACAGTTACTTCAACTATTAGTTCAGTTTTATAGGATACGTGTGTTCTGCAGGGCGAGTATGGCAATGACACGATGGCCGATTGGCTGCAGAAGCTGGATACCATCATCATTAACAACGAAGAGTGTCAGGAGGACTATAACTTCAACCTCATCTTCGACGACATGATATGTTCAGGGAGCACCAGCGGCGGAATATGCGGCGTGAGTATCTCCATCAAACTGTTATAATGTTAACAGCTACTCTATACTCTATGCTATATAATAAAATTGCAGAAATTTATTTTAAAAATTGTAAATACAATCTACAATGCTGATAACAGGGAAGCCAACACAGTAAATTTGAAATTTTTGGTCTGTTAATCACACAAAAAATTAACGAGCGGATTTCATCACAGCTGCACATAATACTAGCGTATATATAGAGTAATTTTTGTGATACTAATCAATATCACACTTTTTGATGATACAGAAATAATAAATTTTGGAATTTTCTAGTCTGTGGATCACGCAAAAACTAACAAACACAGCGAATCTGTTCTTATTGATAGCTAATTTAATGTCACTGGTAGCTAATCTTACATCTTAATGCGACGTCTGAATGCTCATATACAAAAGAATTACTCTCACGTATAATTGTTGCATTGAGGAACCTATCTACTTAATACTGTTTATTGCCTGGCTCGCAGTCGAAATATTTACTACTAGTGGAGTGAAATGCATCAATCGATTACATCCAAGGTGGTAAGCAAAATCGCTCTCCAGCCCGGCATATGGGAGGACGTGGGTTCAAATCCGGCAATCCTCATTCTGGAGCATGGGTGTTCAAATCCCTGTTCGGTCATCCTGGGTACGGTTTTCTGTAGCCATTCCAGGCGCAGTAAAAAAAAAACAAATCAATGCCGTAGTGATGTCTGGGACTGTTTTCCTATAAAAGTTAATAAATTAATGATGAATGCTCATGTCGCATGTATCAGTGTAGATTATTTATGTTCTCCTCTCAAACTCAGTTTTATTGATATTAATTGATGATGAAGATTCATTTCATAATTTGTACCGAATGTTAATACATTAATGATCATAATTTACAAGTCGAAGAGAAAGCGACAGAGAGTTTTTCTGGTTCACATGGACGGATATATGATATAATTACAAGAAATGCACCAAGATCTATGCAATAAATATGGCGTTTTCCCCTGGAACCTTGCTAAACTTCGAATAAATTATTTTAATTTCTTGATATATTTTATCCCGTGGCCACTCTAAAATTGAAGAGTTAATATCAAGCTGGAGCTGTTGAAGAACTATTACTTTGTGAAGTACATAATTACTACCGAAAGTTAACCACACACCTACAAGAATCCTACAGCCGATCGAGTTGATATTAGCATCAAAAAATTTAATTTCATGCAGAATAAAATAGATCAGTTAAATCTTTGTAGAACTTAGACAACTTACGCCTCAGTAATTATACAAACAAATTAACAAACTTTAGAATTGAAACGATTAGCAGGAAGACGGCCATACTTATAATCCACTGCTTAGGATAATTCCTCAAGCATGACAGGCCTAACAGTTTGGAAGTGGAACCAAGTGTTGCTCAGCATAATACCTGGAGCACTAAAAATAGTGCAGGGTCTGCTAGGATAGACAGAGGTGACGTTACATAAAATTTTGTTGATTAATTGTTTTTATTTAACAGGCTTGATATATTATCTGCAGAGCGTAAAATTGAAGACAAGCTCGATGCATTGTTCTGTAGTACAAGATTTTGGTGGAACCCTAGTGAACAAACTTTCAAACTATTAGCGCTGGTAAATGTAACTCTGATATATTATCAGGTTTTCCTCTCTGATTTGAAGGAAACAGAAGGCAAATGATGATATAGTATACGAAGGAGTTGGAATTTTTTTCAATGGTTTAAGTACTTACGGTCTATAAATTCGAGCAATAGGTCGTTAGTTGTCCGCTTAATTAACTTGCTATTCTGTTTCTTACTGTGAATGGAGGGCATAGTCTCAATCTTAATCGAATACTGTACCATACTGCTGACCTCCTTTAACTTCATTGTGTCAATAGTACATAGAAGCCAGGAGATATTCCGGTACTGGATACCATTTTTATCTATTTATGTAAGTTAATACCCAACTATCTTATCTCTTGTTCGTGTTATTTTCTATCTTCTCTTCACGTGGAGGTTGTTAGAGGAGGGAAAGAACTGGGGACAAGAAACGGGGAGGAACTCTGACCTTTGGCATTTTAACTATTCTTATTAATTATTAATTGTGTCTGTGAGATGAGTGTAGGATGACCGTGAAAATAAGCCTCCGACTTTAGAATAACTGACGAATAGCTGTAACTCAGTACAGCAGGAAAACGTTCAGCGTTGTCTTCCTGGAGTTCTTGCCACTTTGGCAGAAATTTATTAAGAATGGCGTCTAAAACCACTTAAGCGATTTATTTTTCTCATCCAGCCAGCTCATTCTGCTTGCATTTCTTTCAATGTATTCATTTAACATCAACGTTATTAATTTTCATTCTCTTGTATGGACAACACAAGAAGGACACAACACTTACTTAAACCATCCATGGCCGCACTCGAACCGTGATCTAATAGTGTACACATCCTTCATAGTATATTATTTCATTGCAGCAGAGTAATTGTTTCGGCTGTTTTCAAGTTCAATGTAATTTTGTATTCATAAATGCTTCCAATAAATTTTGCAACGAAACTTTTTTATTTAAAAAAAATTATTTCTTCGACCAAATAATTCTGCACACACATGGTACACAAACTTGTTGTTATAATGTCATAATTAGGGTTCTTTTTGAGCTGAAATGCTGAATTAAACACTGATTCAACGTTTCTGATTGTATTTAAGTGTATTTTATACAGCATATAAATTCATATTTAGGCCATTTTCCTAGTTTTGGTCATATTACGATAATATTTATGGTCATATGGTCATATTTTGAAGAAAAAGCTGGTAATTTTTAAACAGTACTTGGAATTTGCTAGATGTAGATGAGAAGAAATTCAGACAATTCTTCATTGGACGAAAAACCAAACTAATTGTCACTGAATTGGTCAGAATTCACCAGTCAAGAATTAAAGTTATTCTTTATTGTCACACTCTAAACGTTAATGTTGCGTCCGCCTTTCAATCTAGACAATGCAGCAGCAGCATGCCAGTGTCGATCCACTTCAACGAATGTCTCAATGAAATACTTCTGAAAATAATTCTCAGTCAGTGTTAAATGTGCAGTGGATCAGTGAGTACCGACATGCTGAAAACAAAATTTTCTGAAAATGGGAAGTTACAGAATTATGTAAGGGAATGTGGGGAGGAATATTTTAGTACAGATGAAAGAGTTCTTTCGTGTAAATTATGTGAAATTAATGCGATTTCAACAAAATGATTTAAAATAAATTATGCTGTCTACGTGAGAGTGACACTACTAGATTAAAAAAAAAAAAAAATGTGTAATTGAGCATGTTTTGATGTAAAGTAAATTTAAATGTTTGGTCATATTTTGTAATTTTTAGGTCATAGTTACCCGTTTTTAAGGTCATATTTGCCTGCATATTTCTCTATTTTTTGGTGCTAAAGATCCGAACCCTAGTCATAATAGTTTTTTCTGCGTGTTGTATTCCTGGTTTCTGCCTTCAGGGTGACTCTGGTGGACCGCTGTATGTGGATGGACAGTTGGTGGGACTGACGTCTTTCACCTTGTATTGCGGAGGTATCACCCCGCCCTCCGTCTTCACAAGGGTCTCATCGTATATAGACTGGATCAACGAACAGATAGCCTGAGCAGCAATCAACCTACTGTGAAACAACGGATATGTAGATGTGACCGATACAAAAACAAAACAAAAACTTAGAAGTTTCGATGGTTGTATTGTCAAATTCAGCTCTACAGTAATACTACTGAGGCAAAAACTACATTGTTAATATTTGACATCTGTTGATAATAAAATCTTCTTCTTCTTTGCACTTATCTTGCTATTGTAGTGTGGGCTTTTTCAGGATGCGATGTGTTGTGATTTGGCCGGCGTGTCGCTGACCCTGACGCCTCCCGGGGAGGAAAGCTGTATTGCCATCTGTCTGCAAAACATGTAACTATGTTGTGTGTGCGTTAAGTCTATTTTTGTTTCTGTTATATGTAGTTTTTGAGGCCTGTACCGGCATTTACCTTGGTGATTGGGGATAATCGCAACCAGGACGAGCGGTATACGGGGACCAGGAGTCGATCCTGCCACGAAATACTTTACCGATCCAGTGTGATGGTGCCTAAGCATACAGGGACACACTGGCGGGTATTCATAATAAATTGGGAGTTTAAATAAAAATCATGTTTATATTTTGTCGAGAGGTTTGTTACTCAGTGACGTAATGACAGAAAAATACACACTGATCACTGAGACACCAACTGAGTGAACCTTTTTTTTTTTTTTGATAGTTCATTAAAACAAATGTATGGTTTATGCGTCTTCGTGCTGAATAATAAAGTACGCTGTAAAGATAGAAAGCCATTTAGTAAATGATCTCCACTCCCCTTTCCGTATAGGCAGTGATAAAATGTGAGTTAAAGTGTTACATGGGAAAATTCTAATAATGCTCCAGGTTGTCCATTACAATATAAATAATCGATTATTAATTGTAGCTATAAAATAAAAACTAAACTTGTTTAAACCTGACACAATCACGGATAATTTGTATCAAACTTTTACTTACAAAGATTAAAAATAAAAATTTCATAACACTCAAACATGCTATGAACTAGAAGATAAAGCAGCAGATGGAAATCGATCTGTAGTTCTGGAATCATTACAGTTTTTACTTTATTTAGGAAGATTCATCAGTAGAACACTGCAAATTATTAGTTTTTGTATAGGTAATAATAAACAAAAATCTAACGTTGGTATATTTATTTCTATGGGAAAGCGCTGAGTCACCAATCAAACGTTGAGGGTGTAAAGTGAAGAATCCGTAGTTTCATACAGGTAATAGTAAAATGGACCCAAAAATTTAAAAGGATAAGTAATACAAGTTTCTGAACGCTCTTATTTTGGTTTAAGAACATGAACTACAATTTCTTTAGAGAAATTCTCTTATAAAAACAGTAAATATTATCAGAAAAATCTGAAAACTGTATTTCGCTTCGGACAAAATTACAGTTTCCTTCATCACATTTATATCACAGACGTAATTCTGGTTCCATCGACTTAAGTGATTTTGCAATATGTTAAAGTCCATAAAAATCATAGTATTAAATAATTTATCTGCATGGAAGGTTTCTATTATAATTACATACATTAATGTAGCTACCATTCAGTAGCCACAATACTGAAATTTCGCAGCGCGGACCACTAGGTGGGCATGAAGAGAGTCTATAGGTTATGAGACGCGGATGAGTATCCAAGGCAATTGTTTGAGGCTGTCTGTTTTCTGGCGCTCCATGTCGTTCGATGGAGTATCGGAAAGCACTACCTTTTGTCACTCGTTGGTCTTCCATCCGCAGTACTGGCTTATAAAGTTACAGCCATTGTCGCCGATAAACAGCTGTCTCCTGTGGACCGTAAAACGCAGCAAGGTTCGCTGAACAGTTATTGAGGAAACACTTCTGGTGGCCATTTTGTTCATCTGGGTTATAATTTGCTCGACTGTTGCACGTCTATTATCCCGAACGCGTTGTTCTCCATTGTCATCTAAATGGTCCACGGTGCATCAAACTTGCCACGTCACTGATTTTGGATAGATCCATTTTGCCATGCAGGGTACACATTTACGATGGTGGCACACAAACAATTTACAAAATTAATTGTTTAACTAATGCTGCCTCGCTTGGCTCGTCTCTTCCGTCCAACCGCCTTAATGAAACCTCCACTGCTAGTGCTGCCAAATTCCTTCTGCGATTGGCTATTTCTCACCGGTGCAGGCAGTGGTCTCATTTATTTTTACTGGACTGTGCAGGTTATAATAGTACATTGATTTGCCTGACAAGGAAGCTATGTAATAATACTACAAGGACATGATAATCCGAAGTACAAACGGGGGAAACATATTTGATATCTTCCTAATCAATACTGGTGATAACGACTCGAGGTCTCAGTTCACGCAAGGCGTAAGTTATCCCGAGGTAGTTATCAAGGATAGTAGAAGATCCAGTAGACCAGTAGCCTAAACAGACTCAGTAACACAATTATAAGAAAACATTGGATCCGGAATTAAAAAGATATTTTGGGGATAGATCTATTTATTTGAAGGACGAGACTAGAACAACGAAATGAAATTGAAAACATTTGAAAAATTAACTTAGAATGGGGAAGAAATGTTTATCGAAAAAAAGCTACAAGGGACTAAGGAACACACGAAAAAACAATATAATGCATTAGTTACAGCAAACGGAAAGGGATGTGCTTAAGGTTGAAGAGGGAACATTTAATGACTTAATTAGAAATTTTGGTGGCTCTGTTTGCAAGCAAAGGGAGAGAAATGATTTCCGGATAGTTGTGGATAAATATAGGTAACTAGCTCGTACCCGCGACTTCGTACGCGTGGTTTAAGATTTTTTTTGCCAGAATTAAATATAGAAAGTTGTTGGTAACGAAGGATTGGTCCCAAACAATATCGAGTCAGAATAATATGACAGGAAAGCTATCACTATATTATTCTACCGTTGAACCTATCTCTTGAAGAGAATCAATTTCCAACATATTTCTGTCACCATACGATAAGGTCTCAAAATTTCGTGACTACAACTGTTAATCATACTGGAAAAAATATCCTACGCCCTTCATATAGATTTCCTTATAAAATTCCATCACAACGATATAGCCATTTAGTCGTCAAAACGTAACAAAAAGACAGAGACTTACTTCCGTATTTATATTAGTATTACTGTGGTTCACACTCACACACTGACTGCGAACAACACCTGGGGGATCATTATAACGTTAAAAAGTGTTCACCTACAACATTGCAAGACTACCTACAATTTGCCTCGCATTGCATCCCTGACTTTCTAATATCTACAGTTTAACATTCAATCCGAATAACCCATGGCCCAGGCCTGACTCTTACGATGAAAAACAATTTTTTAAAATCTTAGCCTCCACGGAGATTTGAACCGGAGACTACGACGTTCGTAAGCAAGCGATTTAACCACTGAGCTGCCAGTCCACTACACGGAAACACCGTACGGAGACGTCCACATCCAACGTGTCTGTCTATCGCAGTATTTCGAAGTTATGAGACAACATGTGTTATTTATACAGATAATTTTTCAACCAAATGTAGACAGTATTTTTCTCCTTGTTTCAAAGGATAAATGTGCAAAGTTTCATCGAAATCGGATGAAAACTGTGGATTTGTATGAAGAACAAACAAACAAACATTCATCTTTATATATAAAGATAAGTTACCTTTCACATGGTAAAGGAGAAAATAAGTCTGTTGATTTGATGAGAAAGTTAGGAACTGTAACGAAGAGAGAATAGGTAAAATATCAGAGCAGCAGATTTTCCACGTACATGTAGTTACAAAGGAGAACACAAAAAAATCGCTAATATTTTCCGAAAATGTCACGATGGAGCTGAGTAGGGTAAAAAAACGTATCATAATACACGCGGTAAAGATAAGTATACAGTAGTAATACGAGTTGATGAAGGAAATGAGACAAACAGGATTCAAAAGTGTAGAGCGGCTGGTTTGAATCATTGATAGGCATAGACAATCAGAGCTTAATTTCCTGCTACACAAGTAAGTTACGGAAGAAGCGATAGATACTTTAGTTTGTGAAACTGCTAAGGGAGGCCAAGTTGATATCATAAAACTGTATCTTTCCTTGATAGTTTGAGAGAATGAACAATAAAATGAGAATGAAGTGAAAATTATTGCATTGATTCCAAACGTGTCTCACTGGGTAAAGGAATTACAAAAAGTGGGAAATGGTAAAAGGATGAAGTTCCATATAAGGGAAGGGGGAGGTGAGGAAAGGGACGCCACAGGATAGGGTAATCGGACAATTGTTGTTAATTACTTTGATGAATGTTCCAGTTGTTGGTTTACAGCCAGAAAGAAAAGGGAGGAGGGTTTTTGGTGTAAATATAATGCTTATATCGTGAATAGATTCTGAACAACTGCAATGGGTTTTGGGCAGCGTATCGAGTAGGTTAGATAAACATGAAGTGAAGATAATGCCATAAAGTATCAACTTGCCAGCCTCGGTAGCGTAGTGGAAAATGGTCGCCGGTTTGAGTCCAGCAGAAGGCATGGGTGTTTAAGTGTTGTGTGTGCGAATGTCGTGCTCGTCCTGTGGTGTACATGCTTAGTAGCAACAATTCACTAGAGAAAATGATACACTGGATGAATCATGATGAACGCATTGAGCTGGTTGTATAACCTCAGTAGCCGAATGCCATTAAAAAAAAAGTATCAACTTATTAAGAACACAGGTCTGAATATGTATGGTTTTTTATGTTTGTACGGTGGAGTCGAAATTGATGCAATGAGGATGAAAATATAAATTTATTGTTATATCATATGAGAATAATCATACTTGGACAGAGCTCAAGCAGTAGGGGATTGTGAAATATTTCAAAGCACTGACTCTCTAACAGAGTATTTAATTATTCTTGATAAGAGACACAAATTCGTTAGTTTACGGAAGTAAAAGCAGGCCCAGAAGGTATGTTATGTGCCTTGAACACGATCCAACGTCGAAAAAAAATCTGATATTGAATATTTCCGAGAAAAATTACAGAAACTAAGGAGAACAGTTTGGACGGAAGAGAGAAACGCAACGAAAGAATGAAGAAATATTTTGAACAAAGAAAAGGAAGAAAAGAAGGCATTGTATTATTTCCCGTGGTCCATAGTTTGCCGAAGTCGAAAAGAAGAAAATCTTTATTTTTATGATCGCCTATTGTGATGATAATATTCTTCAAACAAACAGACCTGGTACTACCCTTAATATAAATTAATATCTTTATTTAAAATTGATAAATGGGATTATTTGTTATTATTTCAATGAGGATAAATATAGGAATATTTTACGGGTAGCATATGTCAGTTTGAGATAATCGACGAGGCAGTGCTGTTCCGTTACTGGAAAGATTTCATGGTATATCTCCTACATTCTTTTCGGCGAGTGCAGAATTCTTTGGTTTTGGATTGGAAAACGTACAAAAACCAGAAAATGCACAAAAGGACCGCAGCTTCAATAGTGATCTATAGAATCGAAATAGCAATTTTTCATATTTGAATTTAGTAAACAGATTTTGCTGGATTTGAAAGAAGCATGCTGTTCTATTTTCTTTTCTCCAACACAATTCTGTTTTTGAATGTAAGGTACTGATGCCGAGTTATATGTTAGTAGGTCTTCGTCCTGTTTCTCTGATATCAGTGTTAACGTGATGTTACAAACGGCGGAGTGCTGGGAGTCGCAGCAGCAATTGATTGAAGCGTTACAAATTGAAGGACAGCTGTGTAAAGAGGAACGAAAATCTGACGAAGTTGAGACATCTCAACGACGATCGGCTCGAGGCAGTCAAGTGAGAAAATTGTTTGACAAAGAGAAAAAAGTATTCCTTGGATGATACGATCAAATTCTTCCTTGAAAATGCAAGAAATATTCCTCTTGATGTGGGGAGTACAGAAATGACATTAATTTTGTCACAATTGTCCCTGTTCCTCCACTTCTGACTCTCTCAATAAATTACCATTAGTTTCAGCAATATATTTTAAGTTTAGGCCTTTCTTATTATTCTTTTACTCTCCTCCTAATATTTTTTTTCTGTTTTTGGTTGACTGACTTAGATTCTCTGTCTTATTGTAAAAACAGTTTATAGTTAACAACCTGCATTAGGGATGACGCGGTTTTTAATTTCCGTCCGGCTTTTCACTATTAGGTTTTCTGAAATCGCTCCAAATGAATTTTGGGAAGGTTCCTTCCAGTTCCTTATCCAAAATACACTACTGCCTCTAATGTTCTAGACATAAAGTAAAAAAATCTAGAATTTTTCCTTGAATTCAAATCTCATCTATTTAGATTCTATGCTGACAAGTGATTTATGTTACACAGAAAGGAATATAGCCTGCAGTAAAAATTACTAACGGGTGACATTGAAATGCTGGAAGTTGAACGTGAAAGGAATTCTCAGGAAATGAATGAAAAGACAAGCAATGGGAGGAAGTAGGTGAGTCGATATGAAAGTGTAGATTTGATATAAACGCAAGGGAACATAAATTACATAAAGGAAACCAATAAAAAATTTAGTCAGATAAGATTGATGATATTATAAAAAATTACTGCAAGTAAATCAGTCTATTGTGTTTCATACCAGTTGGGGTTAGGGAAAGATAAGGAATTAGATCAAGGGATTTATACTATACAAATCATAGAAACACGCAAAGAAAATAAATAATTGTGATCAACAAGTATATATAAAGTTAGGAGAGTCTTATTTAAATGATTGCTGATTGCTAATGGAGGACACGATAAGGAGTAGAAACAAAAGTGAAAATATTCTGACATGGATTACATGTTCTTTACGAGGACTGCAATGGAGTAGAGAAGTATCAGAGAGTTTTGTCGGCACACAGCTTCCAATTACTGAAACTGTAGGGGACAAAAAGAAAACATCATAAATATTGAAGACTGTATTAATAAATATTTGTTTGAGGAATATAGTGAAGGTAAAGAGGAGGGACGTTACACATGTTTAATAAGATAAGCAACGGAAATAATTTTTGGTTCTGATAACATTAAACAATAGTAAAATGAAACGAATAACAGAAATATTTAACTACGAAACTTTTATATGCGTATTCTAACACAGAGGCAAATAAAATTATTGTGAATCCTAACGAAATATGGAGATGTGGACGATTTTGTGCTCTTACATAAGTAGTCATTTAACAAGATAGATAGAAAAAACATAATGGTTTGTGATAAAAAATACATCAAATCTCCCAATTTGATTGTATGTAAAATTCTGATGCAACAGAAGAATCTGTCTTCCATGGTATGTATATGATGGAAAACACAGTTTTATACTCAGTCTCGAACAGGAGAAGCCATCTACTAATTTCAGACAATATCAGAGGTAATAAAAGGGGTCAAAATTATAAAATATTGGTTTGTTCTAAGTACTTGGTCTTTAGGGTGACTTAATTTCAAAGTAAAGAAAGTCTAATAAAATCACGAAATACTTTCTTTATAACATTTCGAACATGCAAGATATTCAATCAAGGCCTTCTGAAGAAACCGTCCTGGTCGCGACGCAAGCTTTCATTCCATTATATGTAATATCTGATTGCAGTTTAATACAAAACTGCAGGAAAACAACTCGTAATTTTTTTAAGAAACGGAACATCTACCAAGAAATTTGTTTAAGGGGGTAGGTACTGTGGTGGTTGCCTTGATGGGCAAACCACATTACAATTATCTTTCATACCTTTATGATTAATAATTGTGGATTTTTTAATTTTAATTTTTATGAAGGAGTGAAAATTATTTAATTTTGCAAGAATCTCGACGTTAGTTGGAATTTAGGAAAAATTGTCACAATATGACATTTATTTTCTGATCACTGGCGATTACAAGTCTGAGCGAATTTATCGTTAACATTAACACAAATTGGCAAAATCATAAAAGCAACGCTCAGAGTTACAATTAGCCGTCATGAGCAAGCAAACAACTGTATATTTACTTTTAAATATCTCAGAATCAAAATGCAAAAATAATGACAGTTGGAACAATAAAAATACAAGTTATGATGACCTCAGACAAAGGTATCATAATACTGTGACTTTACAGTTAAACGAGAAAATCATGGGCGCCAGAATGAACAATATATCATTCGAAAATAACTAGTTCTGGCAAATTATGCCGCTAGCTCAGGGGTTTTTACAATTACAAAGTGAGAACATGGACCTATCCTCTCAAAGTCGCTTACGGGTTCTGTTTCACGGAATGCACAATCACATGGCTTGGTCGTATCAATTACCATTGTAGTTCTGCGTCTGATATCTGTGATGAGTGTAGCGGACCCACGGTATGTGAGATTATCTCACAAGTCGGCTATAGGCATCTCTGGTCTGGCAATGCGCATCATCGCATTACCGGCTGTGTTGCGGTGATAACCTTGCTCCAGCAAGGCAAGCTGCGGTTAGCGAAAGAAGTCAACTTTCCAAGTCAACCTCAGGCTGGTGCGATCGAAGTTAGAATGTCAGCTCCTCGTTCTTCGGTCCACGAGGAAACTTCTCGCTCCGCCCATTTGTAGTCTCGAAGCTCACATACAACAAAAATTCCCAGGATTTTGAGTTATACGCTCATTTTGATTGGACCTTCAGGTCGGCACCTAATGTCACGTGATATCCTCGATATGTGATTTGGCCAAAGAATCCAACAGAGGTCGGACATATTCGGCTAAGTTCGCCGGGGCGAGAGAACATTCGGGTTTCGGACGGCAGGCTTTTCCCGCTCGGTGAGTGACCCATCCCCAGGGAGCAGTGTGTGTGGTCCGGCAAAAACCCAAATCCGCCACGTCCCGTCGCCATGGCTCGGAAAGACCAAGATTAGCTTCAAGCCTACATAGCTCAATAACTCTTTAATGTTCGCTTTGCTACGATACACTGTATAAGTTCACCATTTCATTACAGTCCTCACTTGGAATCTTGCGTACTTTATAAAATTACAACAAAAATCTATTCACGTGGTCGCCCAAGATTTATGTAAATTACCCTTATATTATTACATATATAATAAAAATGCACCTTGTAACGTGGCGACAGCGCGGCTCGTTACAATATGGCCGGCCGTTGGTGAAAAATGAAATTATGGTACAATAATTTTATTTTTAACTACCTAATTCTATCTCCATTGTGACTCAACAAAAACTTAAGCATTTTTATAATTACATTAATTTTAAATGTGATTCCAATAACCATCGGTATTCCTGCCTTGTAAGATGAATATATAACGGGAGCATATGTCCTTTTGGCCGTCTTACAATTCTTTACAAACAGAAGCACGTGAATTCAGGTAGCCTTCCCAAATACAAAGTTATATTAAACACAATACTAAAATATACATGAAAAGAAATTATTTACATACATGTTTAAATAATAATAATCTTGAAAATATCTTGTATCAAATCTTATCATTAAATCACTAAAATGAAACACATTAATAGAACAAAACATTTTGAGACCACTTATGCAGAAAGTGGTGGAACTATACATTGTATTTACAATTTAGCGTGATGTTTTACTCATGTGCATAAAAATAATTCTGGCTTCAACAAACATCCATAAAGATGCTAGAGGTGAGCGTAAAATATCTCATTACATTGCGCGGTTTTAATCTCAAAACAACGGAATAGTTTAGTCGGATTCGGTGACGTGATTTGCGTCATGACCGACGGTTAATTGAACAAGCATTTCATAGAGAAGGTGTGTTCGTGTTCATGGTCAAATATCACTAACTGTAATCTTGGATTTTAATGACGTGGCATTTACTTATAATTCAACGTGGTGTGGAATGAACGATGTAAGTACATGTTTTAGTTTGTTACGTAAATTATGAACCTTACTCGTTGAATGTTAGGTGGTCTCCTAATTAGTCTTTCATTGGTCGACATCTCTAGCTTGTAATATACCGTCTGTGAAGTGATTGCGAATTTCATGGCGAAAGGAAACTGTATTTGCTCATGGGTATATGTAATGGAATTTCTATAAAATTTACCATTCCCATATGAGACATTATACACATTATGCGGTTTGACGTGAACTTTCATCATCGTCAACCAAAGTCGCTGTAGCATCTTTGGCGTACAAGCGGACCCAAAATATCCATTCGGCACACAAATTGAAAGGATAATGAATAGCGTAACTATCATTCCTCGGTAATATTACGATTCCTTCACAATGGGTCTATTGATGACTCGAGATTATCTCGACATTCAAAGAATAAAATTTTTTCCATTTTTTTTTTTTTATTTAGGATTTATTATAACCCTCTTAACATGTCCGTATACTCCACGTTTTATGCCGAAAATGCATCCCAGTTAGCGAATATTTTCTTTTATACACTTATGCTTCTTTAGCTTGTATGAAAAGGTCGTAAGCTTTGTGCATAGAACGGTACGATCTCAGGTTTTCCGTTTGCCAATACAAAGCAATTTTGAGATTTCACGCTAGCAGAATACTATGAATCTATATAAAGCAAGAATATAAACCTTGAAATTATTTTCGTTGAGTGCACACAATTCTGAGCAAAACATGTGCTGTCCAACAATAGTTTTAATCTAATTTACGGAATACTATACAATTTACAGTAAGGGTACGCGAAATACCGCTAGAACGAGGCGTAAACTTTTGTTTTCTTTCCCATTCATTCTTGGGTATGCGCTACCTGCCAGAATTCTAGGAACCTGCCGGTTGAGTTCAGCTGCCTACCTGCGTTAATGACCTCAGCTGTTCGATGGTAGCTGTCCCCAGCTCTTTCGAAACCGTTACTTTATATGAAATGGCTTTAAATTCCGGGCGTTATGGGGCCCGATCTCGGTTTGTCCGTCCGTCCGTCAACATATAACAATTTATCGAGATCACTCGGGCGACCGAATAAGGCCCGGAATACAGCAGAAAAATTTCGATATCGCCAATAATCTATTTGTTCACGTCTTCACCATCTGTGCAGTTATCATATACAAAATTCCTTTTTAATTGAAGTGAGCATCAAAGATAATTACTTTAACTTGCAAAGTTAGCTGAATTATTGAATATATCCCGTAAATAAAATTTTTCCTTTTAGCCTTTACAAACGCAGTCGCCTTTAACTTTTTGCTCTTCGACCTCGCCCTATCGTTAGCAAAATAACAGCAAGGTATTGTGAAAACTCTCCTGTGTATCTGTAATCTTTCAACTTATGATTCCTAATTTCTGTGATGACTAATACAATTTGAAAAATCTTTCTGGCAAGGTTTCGTGTTCTATAGGGAATTATCTATGGCACTATCGCTACCCTTGATAGATACACAAAACAAAGAAGTAAAATACGTTGATCAGATAACATGCGATCTTCGATCAACACAGACAAAGCGATTTTACGCTCGCTGTACACTTCTGCTCAGAAGAGATATAATGCAACTACCTAAGGTAAAACGTTACATCGAACTCACGCATCACAAAATGTTGAAAACCTTTTCGTTTATGTCACAAAATACATCTTAGAAAGCATATCACAATATTTGTATCGCTGTCAGATTCACTGTGATTGCGAAGACAAGAAATTCTGCTTGCTAATGGCGCTTCATTTTCCGCGAGTGCGTATCAATTTATCTGGCTCAGGAAAACATTTAATATTTCAGGAATTTTATCAAATCACGTCCAATTAACAGCGTGAAAGTCATAAGTGACTATTGATATTTCACGTGGACAAAATATAAAGTTCGGAATAGCGAAATAAGCATTAAAAATTCCGAATATGGAAATATCCTAGGTAGCTTTAACTGTAAGTGCAAATTCGCTAACTTGAATTTCGTTTGATTTTCCGTTTATCTAATCTTTCCAGCAAAACAGACGGTTTAGACTAGCGGAACTGGCATCGGCGTTTTTCAAGCATGATTAATTTAGGTAAGGCGTCTAACCTAAAAGAATGTGTACTGTACATTTAATTTCCCCCTTTTTTTTATGATTCAAATCGGTCAATTCATAGTCAGCCCTTTCGTCATCGTATTTGGCATGCTACACAACTTGTTGAACAATACCTACAAGACGAATTTGAGACGTCCATGGATCTTCCTCTGGAAAATAATTCTGCGTCGTGAATATTCGTCTTTACTGCTTTCAACAACAAGATTTCGAAGGACGTAGAAGCTTGGGCTTACAAGGTCACAGACGGTCGGCGGTTTGTGCCCGACAGCTAATGACATTCCTGGAACAGGTATAGTGTCCGTCGACCGACGCCACTTACTAACTGGTCCAGCTGACAATTGCGTCTTTTCTGACCGCAAGGAATGAACAAATTGTGTAGTGTTCCACACAAAGTTACGGACAGAAAATTTCCACGCGATGTTGATAGGCTGTGAATTCTGAGACTGATTTCGCATTTCTCCGATGATTGAAAAACTTGCCGACTCTTGTCTGACTTTCAAGAACGACATGTACTGTACATCTTTCCTCTCCTGCCCTACAAATGCCTTATGCTTTACTGACAGTTTGCACTTAACTGTGGATCCAAGACAACTGAAATTGTGTTTCTTGATTTCAGATATTTTTGCGTACAAACTGACAATTTCACTGACTAAGAGTTGAGTGGTGACTTTAACAACCGACTCACTCGCAGTCTGTAACACCGCATTCGGAGCATTTTGTGGAGGACTAAAATTACTACGTTCGGCTTCCAGAAATTCGTCCAGTGACAATTTCAACTCGGTTTGTGCCGTCTTAACGAGCTCAACTGAACTTGCCACGGCAGTCATCTCTGAGCTAAGTTTTCGGATGTTTTGTTCGCTTTGGTCTTTGACCTCTTGAACAAATTCCGAAATTTGCCCTAGGTTTTGGCCGTTCTCGTTTCGCATCTGTTCAATGGACAGTTCGGTAGCGTCAAGTCTTTTGGATAATTGTTTGTTGGCCGTTTGCAAAGAAGCACAGGTAGTTTTTACTTCTTCTGTGTCCCTTTCCAGCTTAGAAACAATTTTAGTTATCTCAGACTTGAATTCCGATATTTCTTTTGTGACCTCAGAACGGAAGGTGGATATTTTTCCGTCCAAATTTGTTAATATCGCAGCTTGCGAATCAAATCGTGTATCAAAACTCTGCTTAAGCAAATCCGAATTTCTCTTATTTTCCTCCTTTTGTGAATCAAACCGTGCATCAAAACTCTGCTTAAGCAAATCCGAATTTCTCTTATTTTCCTCCCTTTGTGAATCAAAACGCTTGTTTAATTCCAGAAATTGCTGGCTACTTTCCTGCCTATGTGAATCAATTTGCAGGCTTAATTGTTGGCTTAAATCCTGCTTTAGTTGTTGATTCGCGCTCTTACTTTCCTCTTTTTGTGAATCAAAACGCTTGTTTAATTCCTGTCTATGTGAATCAAATTGCTGCCTTTGTGAATCAAATTGCTGCCCTATTGCAGTCATCAACATGTTTAGCATTTGCTGTTGGGTCTGTTCTGAATGTGTGAGCGTATTCTGTGTCATTTCACCGACAGGAGACGGAAAATTTTCCATATCTTCCTGTGGCGACAAAGTAGACTGCGAACTATATGAGTGGGTCGGAACTTCAGAACTTACGTTCCCCTCCCCAGCAGCCAATATTTCGCTTTGTTCCGTTAACTGAACCTGATCGTTCATGATTTCGGGAGATTTTTGCCTATCAGACTGATCTTCCATATCGAAATCTTTTATCGTACGAGATCGTAGCTTCATATGAACACAACGAATGAATTTACAAAGCAATTGTGCAATGACGAAATCTAGACTCACAACAACAAAAATACCGCGAATTTCAATACACACAAATACATATACCCCTCCAAAATACAACAAGAGAAAAGCAACGATGAATCATGCAACACAACACCATGAAAGCAGACTTACTTTCAAACACATGGGCAAAACATGCGTGTCTTTAATTTTCATACAAGCTACCATGAATTAAGAAATCAGCACTGACGTTACTCATTTAAAATTTTTAAACTGATCACAAAATTGTTACAATACAAAGTGTATTGCATCTGAATTGAATTACACAAATGAACTTCCTTTAATGCGTTGAAACAAAATAAATTTTATGCATTGAAACAAAATGAACTTTATGCATTAAAATACAAGTGAAACATCAAAATAAAATCTTGTATGAATATCTATTGACTACAAGAATAATAAAACAGCCAAAAACCATGTGCAACATTCCATAAAACTTTCTGAATTTGGGCTCCAAATTGTATTAATTTGAATTAGTGCCACCAAGTTCGCAGACATTAAGAAGTAATGTCTCATCTGGCACCAGCGTTGGGCGACATTATGTGGTGGTTGCCTTGATGGGCAAACCACATTACAATTATCTTTCATACCTTTATGATTAATAATTGTGGATTTTAATTTTAATTTTTATGAAGGAGTGAAAATTATTTAATTTTGCAAGAATCTCGACGTTAGTTGGAATTTAGGAAAAATTGTCACAATATGACATTTATTTTCTGATCACTGGCGATTACAAGTCTGAGCGAATTTATCGTTAACATTAACACAAATTGGCAAAATCATAAAAGCAACGCTCAGAGTTACAATTAGCCGTCATGAGCAAGCAAACAACTGTATATTTACTTTTAAATATCTCAGAATCAAAATGCAAAAATAATGACAGTTGGAACAATAAAAATACAAGTTATGATGACCTCAGACAAAGGTATCATAATACTGTGACTTTACAGTTAAACGAGAAAATCATGGGCGCCAGAATGAACAATATATCATTCGAAAATAACTAGTTCTGGCAAATTATGCCGCTAGCTCAGGGGTTTTTACAATTACAAAGTGAGAACATGGACCTATCCTCTCAAAGTCGCTTACGGGTTCTGTTTCACGGAATGCACAATCACATGGCTTGGTCGTAATCAATTACCATTGTAGTTCTGCGTCTGATATCTGTGATGAGTGTAGCGGACCCACGGTATGTGAGATTATCTCACAAGTCGGCTATAGGCATCTCTGGTCTGGCAATGCGCATCATCGCATTACCGGCTGTGTTGCGGTGATAACCTTGCTCCAGCAAGGCAAGCTGCGGTTAGCGAAAGAAGTCAACTTTCCAAGTCAACCTCAGGCTGGTGCGATCGAAGTTAGAATGTCCAGCTCCTCGCTCTTCGGTCCACGAGGAAACTTCTCGCTCCGCCCATTTGTAGTCTCGAAGCTCACATACAACAAAAATTCCCAGGATTTTGAGTTATACGCTCATTTTGATTGGACCTTCAGGTCGGCACCTAATGTCACGTGATATCCTCGATATGTGATTTGGCCAAAGAATCCAACAGAGGTCGGACATATTCGGCTAAGTTCGCCGGGGCGAGAGAACATTCGGGTTTCGGACGGCAGGCTTTTCCCGCTCGGTGAGTGACCCATCCCCAGGGAGCAGTGTGTGTGGTCCGGCAAAAACCCAAATCCGCCACGTCCCGTCGCCATGGCTCGGAAAGACCAAGATTAGCTTCAAGCCTACATAGCTCAATAACTCTTTAATGTTCGCTTTGCTACGATACACTGTATAAGTTCACCATTTCATTACAGTCCTCACTTGGAATCTTGCGTACTTTATAAAATTACAACAAAAATCTATTCACGTGGTCGCCCAAGATTTATGTAATTACCCTTATATTATTACATATATAATAAAAATGCACCTTGTAACGTGGCGACAGCGCGGCTCGTTACAGTACACTTATCAGGTTTCAAAAAAATGATTTTTTTTTTATTATTCACAAAAACAGTTTATAGTTTTGGCTTCATTTTAGTGAAAAAATTATTTCAATATCTTCAACAGTGTGGAAATTATGTGTGATTAAGCAATGCCCTGCACGATTGACAGCCATTTGAATCTTACTGCACTTGAAGGTGATCCACATCTTTAACCTTAAATATCTCAAAACAGCAATTCATCAAATGGTTTTAAAGATAACTTTTTTCCGTATGCATAGATCTTTTTTCAAATTTGCAGGACATGTTCTATATACTAAGTACTACAGTCTGAACCATTATTGTTTATGCAGCTTTTCCCAAATGGAAAATATGCCTTTATATTTAAGCAAAAAAAAGCAAAAATTTTAATTTATTTACAAAAAAAATTACTAATAAAAAATATAGAGTTAAATATGTTATATTATAGGTTCAACTTGTTGCCTTGATATTAGTTTACAATATTAAAACAACATTTCTGAAAAATTTCAAATACTATGCCTTGTATCTTTAAAACCCTTTACAACCATATATTTTTCACTGTCAATTTGGATGGTACATTATCCTATTGTTAAACAATATTTTTATTTTAAAAATCAATTTTTATATCTAGCTATAACAGTTCTATGGAGCTATGAAATTTGAACCTTCAAATTTAAATAGATTTGGAGAAAATGACATCTCAACTTTATCAAATATTTGTATGTGTTAGGTGTACCTACCCCCTTAAATATAAGGTTCTGCAGCAAGATGCCGGTAGATGGATCCCACCCTTGTGCTCACATCTGTCACCTCCACTTCGCGAAGAACCAATAACTCAAGATAATATCCTTAAAAGTAGATTCAAGCCTGATCCTCCAGCAGTGAACTCAACAACTGATATATTAAATTTCTTGCTGTCCTGTAAAGGGCACGGAACTTCCTTATATACCATTCAAACAGAATTATTGGTAAAGAAGGAGCAGAATTTTACATTTTTATTTCTAACAAAGTTACAAATACGTGTCAATCATCACTGGTTAGAAGAAGGTTCAGAGTTTCCATTCGCTGCCGGCAAGGACTCTGTTTATTTACGTGGAAATGGTTACGCCACAGGAGATGTCGTTTTTGTGTGCTACAAAAGGTGAATCTATAGTTGAACTGCAGATGCATTCCGTCGTAGGCTCAATAAAGTGTAACCACATCATAAACAGATTTACGATTGTCATAAGAAATTCATAAAAGATGGATGTATATGCAAAGGGAAAAGCACTGTTTACCCTCGAACGTCAAATGAAGATGTTGAACGTATCCGAAATGCTTCCGCAAATGGTGCTCATGTCAAATGTATGCAGGCTATCTTTGAATCTTCCTCTATCCACTGGTGTATGGCAGGTGTTTGTACCTTTTATAGTTTGTGAGAAATAAATCTGCTCGTTATTTCTGAATAACCGTGTGTACATGTAACACCGCATGAGGGTTACTATTGCAGAGCCATTGTCCAGAATCGTATCCCAGCACTGTGTCCTCATTACCACCAAATGCGTTTGATCAAGTCTATCGCAGTATTCCCTAGAAACGGAATCTGCGGACAAAAACAGCAAATGGTAGAGGTGTCACATCTCTGACTCATCTATTTCTCACAAAACACGTTTAATTTGTCAATGTTATTTGACTTAAAATCGAATGAAAAAAAAGAAACAGAGACAAATTTTAAACGAAGTAAATCTCGAACCTTCTTTCAGTCCAAGAAAAGGATTGTATTTCCCTATTGTTAAATGAAGCGGAAGTTCATAAATCGTTAACTGCTCGAGCGTTGCTGGCGATTATAGCAGGTGTGTCTGCTATCTGCCTGATAATCAGCTGTTTAAGCGTCTCTGAGCGTGGAGGTTGCTATCTGCGGCGCCCGGACACGCCGAAATGGACTGTAGGCTGCTCGCTGCCTCGTGTCTTCTACTCCTGCCAGCACTAGGTGAGTGCTCACGAAATCATAATACACGTTTCAACTGCAGTGGAATCAGTGATGATGTGCCACAAGTAGAAATTTAGCTATTAACCCCGAAAAACTCTGCTGCGAAATTCTGAAAAACTTCCTTTACGAGTTATCAAAAATTTTTCATTCAATGAATGTTGATAGTTGTTTTAGAATCATCACAGAAAGCAGTTCAGCAAAAAAGTTTGGTAGTCGTGGAGAAATATTACATAGACTATGAACGGTAACTTTTTGTAATATTTTTCATTCGCTGATTTCAAAGTAGAGAAAACTGTAGGGAAGAGTGTAGAAACGAATCAGACAATTGAATAGATAGGAACAGACGGCACGGGATAGTTGAAAGTGGAGCATTACAAACCGAACGAAAGAATACTGAAATGTGCTTGTTCGTGATCCAGAAAAAAGAAAGAGCTTAAGGAAAAGGGAATGAAGTTTCTAAGAAAAAGTCGTGGTGACCTTAAGAAACGATATGTACGCAGATACAGCAAAGCTGCAGTTGAAGGCATTCTGATGCTGTCAGGTATCTCTCCTCTAACATACGACGGAAAACCTAAAAGATAAAGCGTAAGAAAAAGTGATATATCTTCTTATGATAAGAACATCTTTATCTTACACAGAGCACTTAGTAAACAGTGAAAAGATGTGTTACGCCATGTAGGGAATCGGGTACTGAATGATATCTTTTTTATGTTTCTTTGTTTAGTGTATTGCATATGTCAAAAAAAATATTTCAGATTCCTTTTGCAGGTACTCTTTCAAACATTAGGTTTCTTCCAAATTAAATACCCACTCCACTTAATATTTTTTATTTAGCTTTCTTGATTTGCTACTATTTTTAATAATGCCATTTAGGGAATTAGTATTAATTGTTTTTCCCGTAAGTAAATCAAAATAATTGACAGCTGTTACACTCTCCTTCCTTTTGAGTGAATCAAAGCCAATGATGAGCGTTCTTGTTGGTGTGATTGATGGTCACATAATGTGAATCAGAATGGATTCCTCGTGGCTTGCGTAGTGCGGATAGATTTAATCTTTCCAAATATCCGTATTTCTTGAAATTGTGTCTTTCTGATCGATGGTACAAGAGTTTTTTTAGATAGCAGAAATCCTGTCTCGCTGCACTGGAAAGTTATTTATCGCCACTGTAGGCAAAATTTCAGATTCTTTATATACCTGGTTAAGATTATTTTTTATATACACGACATAACCGCTGAATTAGGAAGTATTTTCCCGGGTATCAAGCACCGACAGTAGGGAAAAAATAGCAGCAAAGAATAAATAAATAATGACAACAGAAAAATTTAATTGCGAGTTTTCAAACGCTATAGGACGTAGAGTACTATTTAAATGAAATATAATCATTTCGTGCATTAAGAACAGAAGATATCTTCTAACTTACTTTACTTCACGTTGTCAAGCAAAGGAGATCGCGCGCTTCTTTGAGAGTATGGCTCCCCTGTTGTCTAGCTTCTCCTCGTTTTTTGTCATTCATTCAGCGGCTTATTCCTTGACTAAGCAGTCAATCTACCACATTCTTCATCTTCTGACGGACGTTGTGCCGGCTATTTTGACGTGAGTTTGGGCCATTGGTTTTCCTTCATTCAAATCACGTGGATTGGAATGAGTAACCAAGAGAAATGATGAATAATTTACCGAAAACTTTGAAGGAATTTAAATATAAAATTTGTAGAGGGCAAATGTAGGTAGGTGCAGGATAGGGGGAAGATGGGTGTGTAGGGAAATTGCCACCGGAGCCTGTGCTCCATTGCAATTAAATTAAATTAATTTAAATTAAAAGTCGTCGTAACTTCTTTACAGCCACGACACTGGGCTGTTTGCACATATCACATATCTCTGCATTATGCCGGTTTCTACATTTTTCACTTTCATTATTAAGCATGGAGTTAAAGATCTTGAATAGTACTTTTCTTTCACATATCAACAGATACTCTAGGTGGCAAATTCATAAAACACTGCTATCTGAATCAGTGTTTTGTCTGTACTAATCTTGAAAAACCATGAGAGAGTTCTTGTTTTTAGATGTTGCATAGATGCAACGGTTACCTGCGTGTATCATTACCTTTATTTTCATCTTGTTAACTGTTTTTTTCGTAACTTTGTACCCAGATACTACTCTTCCATACATTTGAACATGTTTTCGC
Source organism: Vandiemenella viatica (assembly GCA_031002005.1). Taxonomy (NCBI): domain Eukaryota; kingdom Metazoa; phylum Arthropoda; class Insecta; order Orthoptera; family Morabidae; genus Vandiemenella; species Vandiemenella viatica. The sequence continues at coordinate 28,645,698 of JARYHS010013631.1, forward strand.
TTTTAATACAGCCGCATGCTTTCCTGAAGTCTAGAATAAACAAGTCAATTCCTGTTCAGGTTCCTATCATTTTAAACAGTTTAACGTAACACAAATACTTGGTCAGCTGCTGATTTAGGGTAAACCCGGGATAGATAGATGGCCATGATTTTTTCAAAAGCCAGTTTCACAAACTTATACACAAAAACAACCTGAAACTTTCCATAAATTGCCTTTTCTATCCATAAAAAAAATTGTCTTCGTTTATAAAGATATACCAATTTTTTTATAAGCTGAAAATTGTTTAAAAAATATGTAACACTTGGCCATCTCACCCGAGTATCAGGGTTAGATGGCCAGACATGTATGGGAGAGATGGCCATCGGACAAAACACTTTAAAATCGAAGAGATAATTACTTTAAAAAACGTATAACATTTTAAACATGTTTTATTGACTCTCTTAATGTAAAAAATATTTTCTAAGGATTTTTGGAGTAGTTAAATTATAACTTAAACATAATCTCATTTATAAAAAGCATTTTACAATTCTTGAATTTTTAAAATTTCTATTATATCGTTGAAACATTCTAGTTTTATATACATAAAAGTAATGAGTTCAGTTACTTAAATTTAGAACTAATCCAAAATTTATAAGAAGGAATGTTTACTTTGTAAGGTTAGATTTATTTTTTAAAATTACATTACCACATCGATGGCACACATCAACATATCATGTGCAGGATTCGTGTAACCAACGCTTACACCTGACACACTGAATCCAATCACAGGTTTTATATGTTTTTGAGAAGTCTGACCCGCATCCAACGCACTCCTCCTCTTCTTCAAAAAGTCCTTCAGTTGAGCCTTCCTTGTAATGAACTTCATCTGACGAGTCTGGATTGTCTGAAGTTTGTTTAACCTTCTTGGTTAACCTATTTTATCACTATTTTTTTATAACTCGCCAAGTTTTTTTCTTTTTCATTAAGTTTCAATATTAACTTTTTAATATTTTTTTTGACGTCAAGTTTGTAGCTTTAATTTTTCTACGTTTGTTTGTTTGTTTGAGTTTTGGGTCTATCTGGCAAAGGTGAAATATTGTTTAGAATATTGGTAGGGTGACTTGGTGGGTTTCATCTGAAATCACAGGAAATATATCGTCTGGTCTTGTAGAAGGTCCTGGTAGAGATGACGTTGCTCTTCTTTCAGGGGATTTTTGTTCACATTTCTCTGCTGAAGTAGAGTCAGTGGATCTAGTAGTGGATTGTGGCTAGGGTTATGACGTTCTTTCGTGGAGAGTTTGGCCAGATACGTTGATGTATTCATTTCCTATAAGTCTGTCTGGATCACTTCTAAATGCGTAATCTGGAATTTCATCAGGATTAAAGAGATAAATTCTCGTTGCTTTTAACCCAGAGATGGCGTTCCCTGGTGTTGCAGCTTTTCCTCAACAATCTTGTAGTAGCTCTCCAAATTGTAATCTTCCTAGCTTCCGACCTAGGTGATTCCTTTGCACTGCAAAAATGATGCTATAAAGATTGGAAGACAGATCAGTCCAGCGATTTCAGATAATGGGTAGTATGATTGAGAGGCACATTAAAATGATATTATTAATCTCAGAAAACTCCAACATCTGTACCGAGCTAGAGTGTAAAGTATGCCCATCCAAGATCAGCATAACTGCTCCAAGAGGTTTTCGGTGCAAAAAATGATACCTTAGTCATTCAAAAAAGATCTCTGATTTCTTTGATATGACAACTTTATTTCCGGAACATTTGTAACCAATCTTAACCTGCTTTTCCTTTTTCTTTATTCAATTTACGTTTTAGGCCGAGCTGGACAGCAAAACCATAGGTTAGACTTCGTACACAGTCCCTCGTTAAGGGAATCCCATGGGTCTGCATTTTTTTTATGTGGTGGACTAGTCATAACTTATTCACGGCCAGTCTTTAATTTTCTCTCAAGAGTTTTCCTTGAAATATTAAACTCCAGGTAAGCATTTCTCACAGAATAACCAACATTGTTTACTTTATTAATAACATTTTTAAGATCTTCTTCTTCCCATGATCATCTGACAGAGCCGGCTTTTCGAATGTATTTATTTGGCATTTGTTAAAAATAACGATACCGTCAAAATATAATACATAACACGTTTATGGGATGGCCATTTATCCCGATACTGATGTGGCCGTCTCTCCCAGATCGGCCGGGAGGGACGGCCATAGCGCGTCATCAAACATGATGGACGAAAATTCAATCATAACCTATGTACCGGTATGCATTTAGACCTAAACAACTCTAAAACTAAAGTTTCCGTCGTTACTCACTTCCTAAGTTATGTTTATATCAAAAGGTTGTGACATACTATATAATTTTAAGGTATATTGTAAACTAAAATCATGAAAATTACTTACTTTCAGTTGAAATAAAGAGTCATGTGAAACAGCAATACACACTTACATTATTAACTAACTACCAACTGAGCGGCAGCGCTGTACATCGGATCGTAAAAGAATTACAGGCGTTGGCCATCTCTCCCGTATGGCCATCTATCCCGGATTTACCCTACTAGGAAAAAATCCTGACTCACCTTATATATTCTGCCAGGGATTGGATTCGGTTGAATTGTTCTAAACGCAAACATTAGGAATAATATTCACATAGGTAATTTTTAAGAACAATAATACGCTCTCTTTTAACTGTATAAAACAGTAAATGATGCAATTGCGTGGTCTCAAATGATAAAATTTACTGAGTAGCAGCTTCCAGTGAATGCAGGACTAAGTAATGAAGAGATTTTGCCCATCACACGCTTGTGAGCAACTTTAAAAATTAGAAACATCTACTTATTCTCTGTAAATCGGTCACCCCTGAAAACCTGATTCAGAAAATAAATAAATTGTTTTATTTAATGGTAACTGTGAAAAATGAATATAAATTCGGTTTGTTTATTCAGATACCCTTAATAAATGCTGCGTATTTTAAAATTTACGCCATCACATCTACTTAACTGAACGTGATGGACATTCTTCAGATCAAAGATTTCAGACTCAGATCAACAAACGTATGATTTAAATGTTCTTCTGATCACCTTGTTGTTTACAATTCAAATACTCAGCGCACGAGATATTCGTGCGGTGGAAGGTTTATTAAAGTTCTTGTTGGTGATTTGTCTTGAATAATTCGCGTATCGTGCACAACTACTGGTAACAACGACCCGCACTATATGAAAAACAAAAGTATAATGAATTTTTTAACCTAAAGCAAACGTAAGCACGCATTAAAACCAACCACTGCAGATAATTTCTAGAGTGTATTTTTCCTTGACTGGGCTGGGTTGGTATGAAAAAAAAATCAAATACTGAAAAGTTGTAGAGGTAATAAATTTCAGTAACTAAAGTAACATTTTGTGGTCGTAATAACCTAGTGACAGGGTTTCTTATTGGCTGTACAATCCAGCCCTGTCGTAATCAACTTGGGTAACCCCGTTATCCCACCGGGTTTAAAGAACAAATAGTTTAACGTGGAATACAAAACACGGAATCTTTCTAACGTACTTCACATTACACAGAAAGCTGTGCCATAGGTAAAGGGCGGGTGAAGGACTTATGAAAATCCTCGCCGAGACAGGGATTCGAACCGAGTACCTTTCGATCTCCAGTGAGACATCTTAACCACCGAGTCACCAAGACGCTCATTTTAGTGACTAAAACACTTATAAATAAATAAACTTAAATTTCTGAGCCAACAATTGGCATAAATAATTAACAAAACCCAGAGAAAATGAACCAAATTTTACGGAGTAAACTCGCACCATGGTTGTTCTATTCAGTAGCTATGAACGTCGTAATCCTTATAAAACATCAAGCTGTTTTACCACCATAGTAACAATTTTCTTTCTGTAAAAGAAGGACTTATAGACTCAAATGATATCCCGAATTTGCCAGAAAATAGAAACAGGCAATAAAAAGGAAATGATGGCACAAAAAAAAAACTTGATAAGTACCTTGCGCCATTTTGGATGTGTACTGTAATATGCTGTACCTGGTGGGTCAGAAAAAAGTCGTTTGGCACAAAAGTCACTGTTTTTGAAATTAGGGAGGCAAATCCGCTCCACGGCTTCCAACGCCTTGCCATGTTGTCGCTATTGCCATGTTCGACTACATTAAAATTTACTGTAGATATATTAATATTCAATCAACTGTCAAGCAACAGTACTTTTAAACGAAGTATTACTAATACATATCAAAATAGTCTCAAAATAAAAAGTTTTGTTTGTTTTGTTTTAGAGTTTGGGATATTGTCCCTACTGACGACAAATTGCAAGGTAGTAGAGTTTTTGATCCATAACAAACATGCATAAAAAAGACGAATTTGACCGCCAATGAAGCCTTTATGTTGAAAAAAAAATTAAACAAATCATATATGGTAAAGTGGCTATCCTTCCAAAGTTGCTTGTTACACAATTGTAAATGAAAACACCGTCTATTAGCAACTGGTTTTATTCATAAATGCTTAGACGCATTTCGCCTTTGTGGAATTGGCCATCGTCAGTGACTGAATGTACATACATGTTGGTGTTATCAAAATTACAATATATTTATCTACTCTAAGCTTGTGTACCTCGTTTATATATAGGCTATTTTTTCAGCTCCCTTTATTTCTACGAAAACCTACGATTATAATTTTAAAAAATTTAAATATCTTTTTCAGTTTTGGTTCAAACAAGAAAGCAAGCTGTGAAAATTTTATGTTTTAATTTATTCCGTTCAAGTGATCGAGGCGGGAGCGGAGGGTCGGCAATATGGCTCCTTTTCCATTAGCTACGTAACCTTAAAAAGCATTAAATAAATAATGGAAATCTGGAGTGTTTTCTGGAACTCTTAAAATATTCTTGAGTGGAAGTTTAGCTAAGATGTTACGCACTTTCCTGGACAGCTGTCAGCCAGAAGCGCGTGATAGGCGGCGAGGAGGTGTCGCCCGGACAGTTCCCGTTCGTCGTGTCTCTGCAGCTACTCGAGTCGCACCAGTGTGGAGCCAACGTGCTGGACCAGTCGTGGCTGCTCACCACTGCCCACTGCGTCGACGTCGAGTAAGTCTGCCTCACCACCTTCAAGAGATACGTTTCGAAAAAATAGATTTTTTTTTTTTTTTTTTTTTTTTTTTACTTACCGCTTTACGCCTCGTCGACGGTTAAGGTCATTAGAGGCGGGATGGGACTGGGGACAAGGAATGGGAAGGAATTCGGCCATGGCCTTTTTGAAGGAAGCATCCCGGCATTCGCCTGGAGTGATTTGGGGAAACCATTGAAAACCCAAATCTGGATGCCCGGACGGGGATTCGAACCCGCGTCCTCCCGAATGCGGAAAAATTTGAGCTAACTTAAGGATTACTAAAATAATACTACCATAAGTGGATTTAAACAGGGCAAATACTTTATCTAAACAAACCTACGTAAGTTAATTTGCATTTCGAGCTTAACAGAGAACGACACCAAAAAAGCTACTAGCACATTGGCTACTGAAGTACTGAATTTATACTAAAGTTTACCAAACCATGATTTCTTTTGACTTTCGCTATGAAAATTATTACTCTTAGTATGCTACTCATAGTATGAATAACTCTGTTGAATTTTAGCACAGCTTTAAAGAAAGTGGTTTTAACGTAAGATCTATAATGCTGGTATAATGACATAACATTCAATTACTATACCAAATATTGTGTCATTCATACTTCATATTTCCTGTTCGCACAAAATATGTCAGACTAATAGTAAGAAAAAACCAGTCGCGACACCAAGAGAGGCCTCCCCCCCCCCCAAAAAAAAACAACACGATTTGCAATTACTCTCCTCTCAACATCACATATATATTTGCTGCAACAGGTGTCTTTCCAGTTTCAAAAGCAGCGCTATGGGCTTTACTGTATATTACGAACAGTTCATTCTATCAGCATTAAATGATACAATGATGAATAAGACATAATTTATCCTTCAGCACCGATGAATAGATATCTGTGTGCTTAGGATGTTATTAATACTCTATATCAATGTTACGTATAAGAAGTCTTAAAGAGATATGTATACTACCTCCTCCGGCACATCCTCACAGATCATGAACGTACTTAACTCAAAGGAGCAGTGGTTTAGGATTATTAATGGAATGACTTGTAATTTAACAGCTCGTGATAAGAAAAAAAAACGTAACCAGATTTGTTTGGTGGTCTCGTGTATCTCGTGACGGCTTTCTTTCTACGTCTCCATGTTTCGTGAAGTTAGTGTACCCCTTTTCGTTTTGTGATGTGTCGTTACAGCACCAGCGAGTTATCCGTGTTGGCTGGCACGACCAATCTGACCTCTGGGGGCTCCAGACACAAGGTCAACACTGTGGTGGTGCACAGTGAATACAGCCCAGAGAACTCCTGGCTCAACGACATCGCCATCTTCAAGGTGAGTGGCACCACCATGTCAAGATCTCACTTGATTTATCGTCTGTAGGACCAGTACTCTGTGCGAATAACTAGATAAAAAAATAAATAAGAAGAAGCAATTTCCAGTAGGTCATACATTATGTAAGGCCCATCTTCTTAGTGGGATATACTTGCATGTTCCTCAACCTGTAATTTGGTTGCACTATCGAGTAGGATCCTTACTATGACTTGTTTGTCAGAGGTCAGAGTAACAGGTTCCTTTCCTCTGTTAGTATTACTGTTGTTTTGTGCTGGCGGTTTTGATTACTGTTATAATGATTGTGTGTAGTTTGTGTTATGAAGACGAAGGCTGGGTGGGTGTGAAATCTTTAGAAAAACACAAAAGGATGTCCCGTTTAGCGTTCCGATTTGTTAGACTGATCACAATCAACAATCACAGCGTGCCATGTCTTAAAAAATGAAAAATAATTTCTTCTACCGCCGGTCTCAAACCAGTTAACTCTGTGATATGCTCTAGTGTTACAATGATGGCGATGAGGTAAAAGGTTTTGATTGATTCTCATAGAAAGAAGAGAGAGACCGGTAGAAACGAGAAAATATGTATCAGCAAAGAAAGTATTATCACTTATTAAATTGAAACACCGGCTAAAAACTTTTTGTTAAATTGCATTTTTACAACCGTAATTAACAATACAAAAGTAATGTTAACAGTAATAATTTGGCATATATTGTAATAATAATTGATTAATTAATTAATACAAGAGAAAAAGAAGTAACATATAAATGTGTTGCCACTGGCATGAGGCATGTTGTATACAATAATATTAGAATTTTCAGTCTTGTTGTCCACATTCTTTTTTTCTATATTTGTTTTAAAATCTATATCTGTCCCCGCCCAATTGTGATGAAGAAGATACTACAACACTATCTAAGAATTTAGTTTGTTCTTGATTCTGAAGGAGATCATTTTTTTGTCTGTATATGTAAGTCTTTTAATTATACTTTTCTACCGAGATATTTAAAGGTATCTGATACATTTAAATGAATTGGCTTTAAAAATATCTTTGATGTCACGTCACTAGATGTGTACGTGAAATAAAAACAAGCTACTGTTGTTAGATCATTCTCTTGGCTTCTGCTCCACGATGTCGGAGTATAGAGACTGTGTTGCAGGTGACCCCAGAGTTGGAAATCGACAACGAGACAATCGCAGTGTCCCGGCTCCCGGCCCAGGATCAACAGGTTCCTGAGGGAGCATCCGGCGTCACCATGGGCTGGGGATTTAGTTTTGTATGTATCTGCAAAAAAGAAGACCCTCAGCCCATATGAAACACAAGTTATCACTTTAAATCAGAATTAAAGTACAGAAAACTCCACTTTAATCTTGGAATATATAATAATATACTCACATGAGACAGTTGCTAAACAAGACTTTTTTTGCCATTGAACCTCTTGTATTTATATTTTGCGTATCAAATACAGGAGTTGGAGAGGGTGCAAAAAAGGGCTGCTAGATTTGTTTCTGGAAATTACCGCAGAAAGCAATCAGCTACAGATATGATAAAAGAGCTGGAATGGGATTCATTGGAATACAGGAGGATGGTGAAGAGGGTCATGGGAGTGTTCAAGTCCTATATTGGTGATGAGGCATGGAAAGATATTGGTGTAAGAATTAAAAGTAATGCATGGAATAGAAAAGATGACCATGACCACAAGCTGGCACTCGATTTCAGGCGCAAGGGTGTAGGAAGATTCTCTTTTCTGGGTAAAGGTGTCAGGGATTGGAATAAGTTACTTAGCGAAATGATGAATAATTTACCAAAAACGTTGAAAGAATCTAAAGCTAAAATTTGAAGAGGGCAAATGAAGGTGCCTGCAGGAAAGTGAGAAGATGGGTGTGTAGGGAAATTGCCACTGGGGCGTGTGCTCCGTCGCAATTTAATTAAATATTATTATTACATAAAACATGATATTTAAACTGCAGTAAGTGTAATCCTTACCTAAGGCAAATATCAGCTTTAATTCAATTCAATGTCTGTGGTACTGCAACAAATATTTTGGTCAAAACGCATACATTTAGATGTTAGGTTGCATTAAAGAATAAAGAAGTTGCATAGGTTAGGTTAAGGCATTGGGCATATCCCGCGCCAGAAGGTATATTAACGATACAACCTGTTACTGTGTTACGTATCATACTAAACCACTGCAGAATGATTACCAACTAATCAATAAGTATACATGCAAGCCTTATTTTACCCCATCTGTTTTTTCCCAAGTCTGTACGCATACTCATCTCGAGGCTGAAGCGTACAACTTGTACTCCTTATTTTTAAAATTAAATTACTTTTTTAATTTAATTAATTGATCAACAAAACCATTATTATCAAATGAAATTAATGAAAAGTGGAATTGGGATTTTGCTGTACAGGTTGGCAACACCGCTTCACGTACATTTGATATTGACATTTATTATAACAATTTCTTTTCAATTACAATTAATCAATCCACGTATAATATAATAGTTTCCATATATCAGTTCTCAGGGGTTGTTAGATGTCCTTTCACTAAGCACAACGGGGCAATGAGAACCTCTAAGGCGGCAGTTTAGGTTATCAATACGATACTTCTTGGGGTGGTTATCAAGATCTCTCTGTGGTTACCATTTTTCCCGAAGGCGCCAGGTCGCTTCTAGTGGTCTTCCTAGTCGACGACCCATCTGTCCGTTAGTTGCCTCATCCGCTCCGCAGGCGACATGGAACACAGAGCACCACAGCAGCACGTGCCAATATTAGCCGCTGCACATCACATTCTCTCACGTCGGCTGCCACGCACCCACTGCCCGCAGCCTACTGTGCCCCTCTCCACACGCACCTAACGGCTCCTTGGTACCTGCCCAAGGTCGCACACCCCATGTGTGAGCTGTCCACCTGTGCTAGCCAGGGGCTCAGCATATCGCGAATATTACTATTTGGTAACACCTTCATTATCATGTACACGATTCAGTCCAATGATTTTTGCTTAGTTTCATCAAACATTTGTCTCACGATTAGTCCGCCGCTTTCATAACGAAACATGAACACGGAAAAACTTCAAAATGAATCGTTTCTCAATCAGTGTCACTTTTTACACATCATAGTCCATTTTTGCTATATTTTGAATCAGGAACTCGAATGTTCCATTCACCCAAAAAACATAAATTTACTTGTTGTCATTTTATGGATTCATCTACGGTTGACTGCAAGATGACCACGTTTTAAGATTTTAGGACACGTTTCTTGTGAAAGGAGAAAAGTGTCTGGCAATAATCCGTAATCCAGCGATCTCATTTCTGCAGAGATAGTGCATTCAGCTGACATAAACAACTCTCGCCTTACAGCATGACATTGTTTTGTTAACGTTATGTAGTAGCGCTTTACGGCTCATCTACGATGAGGTCATTAGATCTAAACGTGAGCGCCCATCCTCAGGTTTCGTTAAGCATCACAACAAATCACTTGGAATTGAAGCATATATATACCTACAGTCACACAATTGTTAAAAAGTTTTTAGCAAGTCAATTATTATTTCTTCAAACCGTGATAACTGCCAGTGTATGATGATTTCTAATATATGTACCAAATTCAGGAAATAGTCAACTCAAAAAAGAGACTTAATCCGTTCGGTACCCGTTCCTTGCAATGTCCGTAATCTCTTGCACAGAGTGTCGAGTGACCTATAATTATTCAACAAAATCTGTAATCAAATGTGCTCCAAACGTGCCTGCATGTCGCAGATATTTTAACAGATAACGCTTCAATACAAACACTTGTTGATAAATGCGATACGTACGATCGTTTGATGTTAGCTTCCTGTAGCTGATATTTTGGGAATACACAAGAACACATATCTTGAACTCTTCGTGTATTAGGGAATTAATTTTACTTTATTATCTCTCAAATCCCATTCAACTCAAGCTTTTTCTGGCATATTAACTCGACCTCAGCAGAATTAGGAAAAGAGGCCCGAAGTTTTGTGTGGTGGCAACAGCTTTGAAGATTACATTTCTGCCCGATAGTTGAGAGTTAGATCTAAAACAGACGCAGCAATTTCTGATGCACGGCGCTAGAGTCGACCATCCAGTTGGCGGTCGAGCAGACGCATGATCCAATATGCACTGAAAAGCCAAAGAAACTGATAGGACATACATATGCAAACACAGAGATATGTAAACACTCAGAGTACGGCGCTGTGGTCGGCAACGCCTATATAAGACAACAGGTGTCTGGCGCAGGCGTTAGGTCGGTTACTGCTGCTACAGTGGCAGGTTATCACGATTTAAGTGAGTTTGAACGTGGTGTTGTAGTCGGCGCACGAGAGATGGGACACAGCATGGCCGAGGTAGCGATGAGGTGCGGTTTTTCTTGTATGACCATTTCACGAGTGCATCGTGAATATCGGGAATCCACAAAAACATCAAATCTCCGACATCGCTGCGACCGGAAAAAGATCCTGCAAGAACGGGACCAACGACGACTGAAGAGAATCGTTCAACGTGACAGAAGTGCAAACCTTCCGCAAATTGCTGCGGATTTCAACGCTGGGCCATTAACAAGTATCAGCGTGCGAACCATTCAACGAAATATCATCGACATGGGCTTTCAGAACCGAAGGCCCACTCGTATACCCTTGTTGAGTGCACGTCACAAAGCTTTACGTCTCGCCTGGACCCGTCAGCACCGACATTGGGCTGTTGATATTTGGAAACATGTTGCCTAGTCTGACGAGTATCGTTTCCAATTATATTGAGCGGATGAACGTGTATGGGTATGGAGATAACCTCATAAATTCATGGACCATACAGGTCAGCAAAGGACTGTTGAAGCTGGTGGAGGCTCTGTAATGCAGTGGGGCGTTTGCAGTTGGTGTGACACGGGTACCCTGATACGTCTAGATACGATTCTTACAGGTGACACGTACGTATGCATCCTGGTTTATCACCTGCATTCATGTCCATTGTGTATTCTGACGGACTTGGGCATTTCCAGCAGTATAATGCGATATTCCACACGTCCAGAATTGCTACAGGGTGGCTCCAGGAACACTCTTCTGAGTTTAAACACCTCCACTGGCCACCAAACTCCCCAGACAAGAACATATTGAGCATGTCTGGGATGCCTTGCAACGTGCCGTTCAGAAGAGATATCTCCAACCCCTCGCATTCTTACGAATTTATGGACAGCCCATCAGGAAGCATGGTGTCAATTCCCTCCAGCACTACTGCAGACATTAGTCGAGTCCATGCCACGTCGTGTTGTGGCACTTCTGCGTACTTGCGTGGGCCCGACACGGTATTAGGCAGGTGTACCAATTTCTTTGGCTCTTCAGTGTAATTCAGTGGAACAAAATACACGGCTCGCCACGCAGCACATGATTTCCTCGCTACTTGCAGGCGGTTCAGCACGCGGCGCCGTACCGTGTGTTTAGTTCGCGCGACATTGAAGCGGTGCGGCGAGACCGTCAACCTTAGAAAAATGAATCAGAAATTTCGATTGTTTGACATTTTGTGCCTTTATAGCTTACCTAATTTTTTTATTGAATTGTACATCAGTTAAAAAGAAATTACATTAAATACATCGAGGAACCTAATTATTTACTTTTTACTTCCTTTTATCCCCTAATTTCATTTTAGCTTAATATAATTTTTACAGGCTGGAAATGTAATATTCTTCTATTGATATATCAACTCATTTTCATTCTAACTTTTATCTTAATCGCATTATTATCTGTACAATTGAACCATAAAATACCGCTTCAGAGTCTGTTCTGTTCTAATAAGTGTGACTTGTTGAGATGGTATCAACAACATAATAATTCCAATCATTTCTTCTTCCCTTATAGCAATCATTAGTCTTTCTCATGGAGGAATTCTCCTTCTCATCACGATGGCCTCTTTAATTAACTCTTGTTTTTCAGTACTAAACAGCGAATTGAATTAGGATGGACACATGTTTGCTAAGTTGAAAAAGTGTACATCATCTCTTTTCCAGTGAGGCCAAAGAAAGTTTAAATAAAACCTTTTTCACTGCATTCTGATTCTTTGGGCTGAATGTAGGAAAGCCTATTTTTTCTTATCATGTTTTACCAGCTGTAAAGTAACAACAGGAGTATCACATTACAGTCATCAACGTCTATTGTTCCGCACAATGTTTGAGACGACGATCTGAGAGAGAGGATATTAAGTGATTTTCCCTGCAGGCGGAAGGCAACGTGACTACTGTGCTGCAGTGGGTGGAGACGCAGCTCGTGGAGCAGAGCGCGTGCCAGGACGCGTACCCCCGGCACACCGTCCACCACAGCCAGCTGTGCGCGCAGGTGCCGGCGCCTGGCAAGGGCGCCTGCAACGTGAGTACATTCATAGCTCCGAGCTATTTATGCAAAACAGACTCAAATTTATGAAGAAACATGGTGACATTTGAAATACTCTCTCTAATTTCGTCTGGTCATGAGCTCTTCAAAGTGATAATAATGGTTACTTTGAGTTTGACTTATTTAATTAATTAGTATAATAAATTATTCAAGGGCGCTATACCGAAAGAGGAAGATTAATAGGAATAGATTTTTGCCTTACATCTGAATATATGAATGAAGGAATTTATTTCATTCTAGCAATATTGAGACATATTGGAATTTGCACATAAATCAGCATACATGATTTGTAAGGTTTGATTATATTATGGAATTCTCTGCCAGAAGGATGTAGATTCGATGTTAAATCATTCAAATAGTCCCACGGCTAGCTCACTGAAGTTGAATTATTGTTGAAAGTTAAGTTGGGAGACTCAAGCAGCAATTTTCATTGCTCAGCGGTCGCACTGGAGCTAATAACTTTGGCAGCGAAATTTCAAAATGTTCAGTCGGCAAGAATGGTATATTACCATATGTTGTCCTTTCTGGTGCTGCAGTATCTCACAATCTATATATTAATACGCTAAGCGAAAACTTCGGATCCCTTTTTAAGAATATTGCGCAAACGGAGGAGTGCGAAATTTGGCACAGTTAAAGTTTATATGGAGAAGAAGTGCAGAAAGCTAAAATGTATATATAATATGTATTACAAATATATTAAAATAAATAAAATAAAACATTCGTTGTTTACATTCAATTGTTTTTTTAGTGGCAACGATACTTAGTGATTCTGCCAATGTCTGTGATCTTTGGTCAACAGCAAAGAAAAAAATATAGTAAGCATAGTTAATACATGTTAAAAATACATTATTAAATAAAAATTAAAGTCGTGAACGTGAGTGTGCGTGAAATCGAATCGGAGCCAACTATCTGACGTGTATTCCCAGCATTTGAGATACTCTGTGTTCTTTGGTGAAACAAAAGACTCGCATAAAGTTGAATCTTTGAAGTTATAAAAGAAACATTTCCAAAAGAAATGAAGTAGTTCTGCCAGATATTATATGGTCTTTATATTATTTAAAAGGTTAAACTTTGGTTAAGGAACTTTTGATTTTTGAATTTCAGTAATTTCATTACGATTTTATTATTTTAATTCAGATATTTGCACCTCCTTCCATTATCCCTTGATATAAACCTTGACAAGTCGGAGAAAGAGACAAAAAAGAAGGAGTACCTATTTGCGTGAAATTCAAAATGACAATAGACAAAATTTAAATAGTGAAAAAACAAAATGATGAAATTCCTTTGATGGATACATTTAAATGCGCACTAAATGTCATTTCAAGAAATTTTGATAGTTTCGAATTTACAATGTAGTTTTTGAAATGCAAACCATTTCGAATCAGAAGTTACTACAGGGGGAAGGAATGAATTTACTTCATGTTATCATAAAGCTAAAGCAGTTTTAAGGGCCTTGAGTCAAAATGAATATTTTAAATCATTGTATGATGGACTAAATTCAAATGAACCAGCAGTAAATACAAAGTAAATAATTAATTAAAATAATGATTATTACTCTTTCACGAAAGAAACTAAATAATTAATTACGGTCGAATTTCTACCCCTGGGCGATCACTAGTACAAATAAAACTGTATACGCAGCCAACAGCACTGCTCGCCACTTGCCATATGTCCTCCTTTGTTCTTTTCTCCAGTCGCCGTCCTCTCGACCACCCTCTCCGCCCTTCCCATCTCTCATCGACATGGAATAGAAAAGCATCCGGGGAGTCAAAGCGCGTAATAATATTGCCGTCCTGGTTGGCTTTTCGTTCGAACAAACTATCTGGCGGTTTGTAGGAGGCATCCTATTTGTACTTGCAAAAACAGTCTTCCAAACGAGGGAGGCCACCCCCTCCTCCTTACTACTTGTTGGCGGTACTCTCCCCTGCACGTGGCTTCTTCAAGGCCACACCATTGTCTGTCTCCGGCCTACCGGCAAGTCGACGTCAAGCCGAAGCAGTTCCTCCGTTATCACCAAGCGTGGTGGTGTAACGGATAGCGTTCTGGCCTCGCATTCGGGAGGACGGCGGTTCGAATCCCCGTCCGGGCATCCAGATTTGGGTTTTCCATGGTTTCCCCAAATCACTCTAGGTGAATGCCGGGATGCTTCCTTCAAAAGGCCATGGCCGAATTCCTTCCCATTCCTTGCCCCCATCCTTTCCCGTCTCTAAAGACCACGTTGTTAAAAAGGGACGTTAAACTGTTAAAAAAAAAAAAAAAAAAAAAAAAAATCCTCCGTTATCGAATTCTACTACTGTAGGAATATTCACTTTGAGCAATTTTTGCCTTTTTAATCGTCCTTTCTACTAAACGTATGGTGAAGTTTGCGATCACCACACAATTTACAGCATGTCGTGCCACTCTTATCCATGTTATATTCTCCGTGTCAGAATTATAATTTTAAGAATGGAGTCACAATAAGTTTTTTTAGATCAATCTAAAGTTCATGTCTATGGGCACTTGTACATGTGACTACAAAGAGGGGTCAATTTTCAGTATGAATCTTTTAAGTCATCGGGATAATAATGACGCCTCTATAGCCAGCACTTGCAATAGATTTTATGGGGTAATCTGGTAAGGTATAACAAACATAATTATATACGCCATTTCTTTTTAGTAAGACTTTCAGCTGCGTAACATTATATCATGTCACACACCGTTCAGTCTGCCACCAGTTATTAGAGAACCTGGTTTCGGATATATTCACTTCTAATTTGATGGCGTTACAGCCTCCAGATATGACGTACAATGCATTTAAAAAAAAATTAGAATCGGTAAAATGTGTGTCAACACTCTAATTTTACATTACGCACCGTGTTGATTGGGCCTGGGCGATGTTTCAGGGAGACTCCGGCGGCCCCTTGTTGGTAGACAACCAGGTGGTGGGCTTGGCTTCATGGCAGCGCGGCTGTGCAGTGGAGGGATACCCCACTGTGTACACCAGGGTGTCTGCGTTCATCGACTGGATCGCAGAGAATATGGACTGAATCAAAATCAGCTACCACCATTGATACTCTATCACTGCAACTGCTACGAAAATAGATAAGTTGCAGAAGAAGTGCTTCAAATAGAAACTTGAAACTGCTACTGCAGGCATTTTAATGTATGAAACGTTGAATTTATGAAATATTTCTCACAGAGTTGGCTAACTCATGTATTTCACTCCTCTACAACATTTTTTTTTTTTTTTTTGCTTTATATAATCTTCCTTCCATTCTTATATTGATTCGTCTCTTCACCTCAAATAACAAAGATATACTCGATATGATGTAGTTTGACAGCGCTGTTAATCGCATATCCTTAAGAAACCTTCCACTTGCAACGTTTTCAATTTTCTTCCCGCTTTTTTTTTTTTTTATACAGCGTTAGAATGTATGGTACATATCAGTGTATCAATTCTCATAGATATTCTGAGTATCATCAAGGTCTATCACTTTGGTGTGGGTACGTAGTGTACTGTTTAGAAGAAATAAGGAAGAAATGAGAAATGGCATACGTTAAGCACTTACTTCTACTTTTCCAGCTAAAATCTTGAGCAAAAACTAATTTTTACAGAAGAGTTACTTAAAATCAAGTCAGAGAACATGAAACCTTACTCTCCATCTTTAAGCTACAAGCGATAATATTACCTGCAATATGATAATATAGTCTAACTATAACGAAGACATTGTCTTATTTTTGTTCAGTGGAGGACTATGAACTTTTGAATTTGAGTTTATTTCAGACTCTGTTTTACAGTTGAAATGCATAACGGATAGAAAGTACTTTAAAGTCAATTAAATGCAGACATTGCGCTGTGCTGAAAACAAAGTCCTTGTTACTAAGGAAGTACCGTTTTCGGCTAGTAATTTTATGCCTTGTCAATGATACGCATAAGTTAAAATAAAAAGTGTTATTTGTTTCTATCAGCTCACACTTTCTTGAACCACGCTATGATGAGTTTATAACAGCCCCATAAAACAATTTCTCAATAATGTCAAAATCAAACAAACTATGTGACATCATTATTTTGCTTAGAATTTGCATCAGTAATGTTTTAAGGTTTCAGAATAAGTCCGAAGGTGACAGATCCATTCAACAGGCTGGTTGTTAAAACCCACGCTCTTGAATTACATTCATGGAACTATTGTCCTAAGAACTTGGCTCCATCTATTTTATTTGATAGTTGCTCGAAATTGATTCACGAGGTTAGCATAAAATGTCTCCGCATTTTTTTCACCATTATTTAGGAACCCTAGAAGCAGAAACCTTTAATTTGAAAAAAGAAAAAGAAAAGAAAAACCGCACACCGTCACTATCTCTGCAGTAGGAACATCCATAGCCTTCGTGTTTCTACTCCACTGACGGTTGTCTTTATTCTAGGGTAAAAGTATGCATTCAGGGAAATCCGTGGACCAGAGTCGTTCAGCAAATTCTGCTGGACTCCTTATGATCTGCTGGCAATAGTTTCGGCACAAACCTGACGGATACCTGATTCCAATTTCAGAAAGTGATGCATTATTGCTGTCGGGTTGTTTCATTTTTTTCCCAGCCGGCAGAACTGCAAATTTTTCCTTAGTAATTGTCTCTACTGTCCTTTCTATGCGGATATTTTTTTCAATACTCGTTCTCTCTAGTTTGATTTCAGATCCTCCACTTTTCAGAAGTTGTTCAGTTAGAGACAGCCGCATATAATGTTGCTACCATATCGTCATGAATAGCTTATGATGACATCTCTTTTTATACAAATAATTAGTCACAGCAAAGAAATTAGTCTTTATTTCACGCAGATGTAAGTTTTAATTCTCCTGATCAGGGCACACACGAACAATCCTCGCAAAATAGGTCTTTTGATGCCGTTTTCGGTTAAATGAATAGTTGATTGAAACGAAAATATCTTAATGTGACGAATATTCACTTGTAGTCTCCACAGCATGCGTCACTTTACAGTAATGATGACTAGCCTCTTATTCTTAGAAAAAAAAAAGAGAAAGGAAAAAAGTATCAAGTTTTCTTTTTTTTTTAAATATTGAGCTATTATATGTGTTAACTAATATTGACAATTTGTGTTGGTCTTATACTGTATTGCTTGTAGTATTACAGAAATCCATTATTTCAGATAGTAAAAATATAGACGCCCGTGAAATCACATTAAGTTTATTTCTTCAGTCTCCTTTCCTTCCTTTGTTTTATCTATGACATTGCAGTATGTTTGTTGGATAATCTCCGTTTCCAGTGGTGGTAGGATATAATGTGGCCAGCTGAGGATAATACCGTGCTCTTGAGTGGGTTGGGTGTTCGCCTCGGGCTCAGTACGTATTGTGGACAGCGGCTCCGAATCCATTGTGGACAGCCAGCTGCGCGCCTTTGTCCACACAGACAGTCTCAACAATGTGGCCAGTTCACGGCCACTGGCAAACTACTGCTGCTACAATTCCTAATAACAAACATACTAAAAGCAAACAGAATGTTTTCAAAATAACTTCATATATAGCCGGCGTTGGTACCGCGGGGGTAGCGAGCCTGCTTAGCGTTGCAGGGGTCGCCGGTTCGTGTCTGGCCCAGGGCATGGGTGGTTTTAATTAACTGTTGTGTACGTCTTGTGTTGTCCTTTCACTTGTGCTAATGAATAATACTAGAACATACTGTATACACAATGGAGGAATAAAAGAAACAAAGTTTGTTGGCTGAATGGCTATAAGGACGAATGCCATATATATATATATATTCATTTACAGTACTGATATCATTTTATAACGACGAATTTCTTTTTTCTTTTAAGAATTGTTTTTCATTATCAGTACTTTTCTAAAAATTTGAAAAAGTGTTTCGATAACACCTAAATTGTAACATTTGTATTTTCAGTTAACAGTAAGAAAAATAACAGAAATGCTTAAAAGAAATTAATGAAATTTCTGAAACTTAACAGACATATAAAAAGCTCACCATTTCAGTGAAATGACAGATAAAAATGTAATTAACAAATTCGATTTGACGGTAGAAGCGAAAATAATATTGTTATAGAAAAATTACATTACTTAAGTACAATACAAAAGGCAAGTGAGAAATGAATATTGCAACAGTGTTATGTGATATCGCTAGAGATTCTTCTGTACAGGAAACTGAAAGTGACTCTACTACTATATGTAATGTTGATTCTACTAACTTCATTACTGATTCCGTGATGGAATAGCTATACTTATAATAAAACTATAACAGGCGAAAATCTGTACATTAAGTACATATATTTTGAAAATTATAATTGGAGGAAGCATTTCTAACGATATAGAAGCCAAAACAGCATTTCTTTAACATGCAGAAGCCCCTGTATTAGGTCAAATATTTCCCTTTATTTTATGCTTGAAAATAATGTTTTTTTACATTAGAAATTGCAAATCCTGAATAAAAATGCAATTTTCTGAAGCGTAGATTGAAGGTGGTTGCTATGGCATTATAAAATTTGAATTCTGAATGCAACAATTTGTAATTAATACCTTTCAACGAAACACTTTGTATAAACAATTCAGTAGCAGTAGATGGTTTGCTTTGTTCAATTTCTTGACATAATAAATTCGTTAGTGGTTTAATTAAACTGGTTGTCACATATTTTTTTTGGAATTCAATTCCTATGTTGCTATGGAACATGAAGCGCGGTATGTTGCGTCCGGTTGGCTATTTACTTCCGCGAGCGGTTCGGAAGTTGGGAGCTAGACTTCCGTTTAGTTGTTGGAAGTCTAAATACAAGTGAGTAACGATTTTCAAACTTGGGAACTCGGTGTGGAAAAGGGTTTGAGAAATAAAAACACATACAAGTTGAGATTACAATCAAACTTGCAAGCTCACGAAGCCCGACCTACTTCCACTGAAATTATTCAGAAATTACGGGAGTAACTAGCTTGGGTCCTTCTATCTGCTGGTCCGTCATTTACTAAGACCCTTATACTTGAAGACCCTAACAGCTAACAACGGCGACTACTGTGCCCTGCACTAGTCTGTCTCTCCGTCCTACTGCTGCCCTAGGCTAACAGTCCTGCTCTGTCACTGCTCCGCCCTACTCTCTCTCTGCCTCCCTCTGCTCTGCTGGTGATCCTCTCTTCCCTGCTGGTGGCCCGGCCACCTCTTTTATATCGTCCGGTGACGACACTGCGTGTGTCTTCTCGACCTTCTCGAACATTCGGGTTGCGCTGGTCACGTATCCTACGTTCTTGCATCAGCTTTGTTTATCCTTCTGGAAATTTTCGTGTTTCCTGTCACGCAGGCTGTCGGGTCGAGGGCGTTATCGGGCGCTCTTCCGCTGCTTGTCAACACACAGTCCTATCTCCCCTCGCTCGACCTTCCGGCCTCTACTGTTTATGTTTACTGCCTCTGTTGATAAACATTGCTTCTCCACAACATCCTACGCGTCTCCGAACACGTAAACCCTACACTTAATTGTGCAACCTGTACACCTAAGTACTTCTTGCGATTCATTCGCAACACCTCCCCCCCTTGGGGAAAATTTTGCAATCTCTCTTGAGAGTGCAAAATTTTCAAATTCTGTGTCGGCTGTGTGAGCTGCTTATTTATTGACAATTAATTTCTTATGCATATTACAATGATACATTAATTTTTACAATGTTTCACATATTTCACATATGTTTCACACATATTTCAATTTCTTTCTTATCTTGTCTTTACAATAGTGACAATTTTTAATATTACATACATCATACATGTATAAATAATTATCTTACAATGTACCATTTCACTTTTTCTTTTGACAGTGTCTTATTATTTCCTAAAACTAATACAAAGCATTTTAATATCTTTTCCCACAATATGTTCATTATACATTCTAACGTTTATCAGTTTTAGACAAAAACATCAATGGTCTCTTTTGTTCATACTCCAAATATCTGTTTGGATAACGCACACGTTCACTTATCACTGTATCACTGTTTTCGTTTACATACCTGCTTCTCACAGGCCCAAAAGTAATCTGTTCACTCTCATCATTGTTCATTCCAGCAGGATGATACCTAACCACCCCAGTATCAGGGTACTGATTTACAATCTTATTCTTAACACAAATCTTAGTGCAACAGTCATCACCTATGGCTTTACAGAAAAACCTAAAACAATCACGGCAACATTTACAATATCTACATACACAGAATATTATTATCAGCACTACTATCCCTGTCCCAGCATACCCCCATATTGGTATACTGTCTATAGAGAAAGAATTAAACGCTGTTCTTTGCTGGTATGTAATTTCATCTTCTATCTCATCTAGCTTATGCCCTGCTGCCGTCAAATCATCTAACTGTCGAACTACAGGTTCAACTGGTAAATATAGAGGAATTTCAGATATGTTTTTCTTTTCTTTATTTATTATACAACAATCTATCTCCATATTTAGATTCGGGACTATATCATTAATCGGTACCTTTGATCTAATGATATGCTCAGACTGTATTAATATTTGTGCACCATATCCCTTACATTTACTTAAGAATTTAAGCTTTCCTGTCCCTTTAATAATTACATCTGTAGGCTTATTTTCATTACACAAAACTGTTAATCCTTCATCCTTTGGTGCTACAAAAAGCCATTCATTACCTCTTATTTGCGTCCATACGCTTTCATTCAGTGTAATAAACTTCTGAATACAATCACTTGGGATTTTTACTATAGGTTGAAGCATCCTGGCTTCACATACCTCATGATCATATGTTGACAATAACACAAATGTCTGTTTACAAATACTATGATTAGGTTCTAGCTTTTTGCATGTTAATTGATCACTATCTAACTTTACATATTGCCGTTTTGCATCATCAATTAACAAAAATTCTTTTTCAGGCGCTATATAGGTAAATAATTGTTTAGCTGTGATTCACCTCAACTGGTAGGGGCCAAAGCTTATAAATGTTAAACATTTCACTGTCTACTAGCGGAATATTTAATACATAGCTCAATATATTTCCCGAAATAAAGACATCTAGATCTATTACTCTCATTAATTGATACCCCTTGGCTTCAGACAATTCTATTGGAAATTGCTTATCTTTTATTTCGTCTTTAATCAATCCCAAGTATTTTACCACTTGTACCGGATTGACTAAATGCGGTTCAAGAATGCCTTTCTGTGCATTCACTATGGCAGTTATAAGCAAATCGTATTCTCTCTCAATTTCATTGAATATTGACATTAATTGTATCAGCTGTTCATTTAATGTGACTGATATGGCAAGCTTATCCATTCTTTTGTCTACGCTATTCTCATATTTTATGACATGCTCATTTAATTTTAACATCCCTGCAGTTATAACTTTTTCGTTACGCTCTATCGAATTAACCGTGTGATTGAAGCTAGTCAATGTCGCTCTTACAATTGTAACTTGCTCTTTGGACAACTTTAATAATTGCTTCTGTTCATTTTCTAACAAATTAATTTTTGACTTAAAATAAGAAGCATCATCTTCATCCAAAGTTCCAAATAGGACCTTGCTAAGTTCCCCTACAAAATTAAGTATTCCTCGTTTTCTTCTATTCTGCTCATGTCTAGCTAATTGCCCAATTAGGCCTTGTGAGGCTTCTATTTTGCTCACATGGTATTCTAATGCATGTCTTGCGCCCACACATTCTACTGTACTTACATTTATCTTTGTAAGTTTTTGATTGCAAAAGTCTACAGCCCTTGACGCTACATTTCGACTGGCTTCAAATTTCTCTCTTATGTCTTTTAAGTTAAAATAACTCACTATTCTCCAAGTAACAGTGTACAAACTTACTGTCCCTTTGTTGTCATAATACAGTCCTGGTGATGACTTGAATTTTGTTAACTGTAGATCCTGCTGTTGCATCGTTGACGTCACACTCATTATTAAGATGGCCACTACTATTCCACAGCTTACTGCCATCATTCCTGCAATTTTAAAAGAACTCTTTTAGTCTGTTGGCATGCACTTTTGTATATTTATTCTTCTTCAACTGAATTACTACATTTGGTCCCTTAGTCTCAATTACTGTATACGGACCCCTCCATTGACTGTCCAACTTTTTCGAACGGCCTCGTCTCACACTTTCATCAAATAATAAAACTCTGTCACCTGGTCGGAATACTACGGGATTTTGCGTCTTATCATAATTATCCTTACTTTTCATTTTCGCTTGCGCTGTCGCTTCTCGCGCTTCTTGATGCATTGCCCTTAATCTTTCTCTTAGTTCAATTACGTAATCATCGTAATTATATATTACCTCGGCTGGTTTCTTTTGTAGTACTCCCGGTAAGTTACATACTCTTCCAAAAAATAATTCGTGAGGCGTATATCCGGTAGTGCTATGCGGTGTTGTATTAAAAACAAACACTGCATATGGGATCCAGGCATCCCAATCTGTCTGACCTTTATTTATGTAGTGCCGAAGCATTTCCGTCAATGTGCGATGCGTTCTCTCTAACGCTCCATTCGCTTGTGGGTGATAACTTGTAGTGTGTATCTTCTCTATACGTAGTAATCTACATATTCTCCTCATTAGGTCACCCATAAAGTTACTTCCCATGTCACTTAATAAAATAGACGGTATTCCGAACCTTAGAATTATCCGTTCTACTAGCACTCTTGCTACCGTGTCAGCATCTTGCTGCTCTATGGGCTCGGCTACTAAAAACTTTGTCAAAGCATCCTGAAATGTCAGTATATACTTATTTCCTTTTTCTGATTGCTGTAGTGGACCTACGATGTCTATATCACACCGTTCAAACACATGCTCTGGAGTTCTTGTTATCTCCATTGGCATCTTTGTCTTACTCTGGGTAATCTTATTCTTTTGGCAGCTTTCGCACTGGCGAATGTACTGCTCAATGTCGGCTTTCATGCCTTCCCAGCTACAATACTTCCTAATTCTCTCATAGGTCCTACCTATTCCCTGATGTCCACCAATTGGTGATTCATGATATTGCTTCAATATTTTCATCTTCTCTTCCCGAGTAAGTTCTTTCTTATTGTTCGTCTCCGGTGATAATGTTCCCTTCTCATTGTCAGCAGTTGAGGTACCACTTTCTGCCTCTATTTCTTTACTTTCAGGTTTCTCTTCATCATTATCACTTATTTCGTCATCGGTCTCTCTAATGTTTCGGATTCGCGAAAGAGCGTCTGCAACTTGATTTCTTTTGCCGCTCTTATACACGATCTCATAATCATACTCCTCGAGTTTCAACCGAAACTTCATTAATCTGGATGACGGGTCTGATACACTATTAATCCACAATAACGGTTTATGGTCTGTGCAAATGGTAAATTTCCTTCCAAACAAATAGGGTCTGAACTGTTTCACTGCCCAACAAATGGCTAGCATTTCCCTTTCGATAGTGCTGTAGTTTCTTTCTGCCCTGTTTAAGGTCCTGGATACGTATGCTACAGGTAAGTCCTTACCAATTATACCTTGACTTAAAACAGCTCCTATCGCATCTTGACTTGCGTCTGTGGTTACTACGAAACTTTTTGTGAAATCGGGATACTGTAAAATGGGAGGATTCAACAATTTTTCCTTCAATTGTTGAAAAGCCTCTTCCTGTTTTGTTCCCCATATATATGTAACTCCTTTCTTTAGCAACTCATACAACGGCTTAGCAATTTTACTATAATTACTAATGAACCGTCGATAGTATCCACTCAAACCCAAGAATGCCTTTAACTGACTGGTATTACTCGGTTGTGGGTATTGTTTCACGGCTTCTACCTTTTTTGGATCAGGTTTCAATCCCTCCTCTGTGAGTACGTGTCCCAAAAATGTAACCTCTTTCCGTAGAAATTCACATTTGTCTACTTGTAACTTGAGGTTGTACTTTCTCAGTCTTTCGAAAACATCTTCTAATCTGGCATTATGTTCTTTTAGTGACGATCCAAAGATAATGACGTCATCTAAATAAATGAACACTTTCTCACCTTGCAGTCCTGTTAACACAGAGTTCATCAATTTCTGGAAGGTATTTGGTGCCGTCTTTAATCCCATAGGCATCCTTTTGAATTCATAATGTCCATAAGGAGTGCTAAACGCTGTCTTTTCCCGATCTTTTTCGTCCAATAAGACCTGATAATATCCTTTCGCTAAGTCCAGTGTCGAGAAATATTTTGCCTTTCCTAGCCCATCTAATATTTCATCAATTCGCGGCAATGGGAACACATTATTTACTGTCAGATCATTAAGTTTTCTGTAGTCTATTACCACACGCCATTTTTGTTTACCGCTTGCATCCATTTTCTTCGGAATTATCAGTACCGGCGAATTCCATGCACTATCACTAGGTACTACTATGTCATCCTGTAGTAGTTTATCTATTTCGCCTTGCAAAATTTCTTTTTGCGCCTCCGGTATTCGGTATGGCCTCAACCGAACTATCTTTCCTTCTGCTTCCGGAAGGAGTTTAATTTCATGCTTGACGGCCTCTGTATAACCTAATCTATCTCCCGGCAAATGGAATATGTCATTATACGCCGCACAAATCTCCAATAGAGCTTCCTGCTCTTCTTTGTTCAAATGATCGACCCGGAGATTTTCCTTTAGCTTGCTTAACCGCGATCTGCCCTCCGGTCGCTCTACTCTAACTTGCCTTACGTGGGTTTCTTTTAATTCTGGCATTTTCTCAGCTTCTACTATGGGATTTTCTAATTTAACTTCCTCTTCCGTAGTGTTTAGCATACTTGTGATGCACACTCCGTTTCTCACGGATACCAATGCTTCTGGCACAAATAGACCTGGTTTTACTTCTTGCTTTGGGATTATCACCTCTGATTCATCCCTCAACGTTACTCTTACTCTCACTATTTTTTCCTCGCGCGGGCCTATTCTTATTTCTAAGTTTCGAGCCTTCCCGGCTTCCACTCTCGGTTGAGTACTACACTTACTCCTGCACTTACTCCTGTTTTTCGCGATTGGAATCGCCTTTGACTTCGTGGTCTTAGCCACCTCCGCATAGGTGCGTTCCGTCGCATCCTTATGCCACGCAGATCTTACTGCTAACGAATCGGACTTTTCCGCATTCGTTAAACTACTACGCCCTTTCACGGGGCTTACTGTCTTCGATGCAGTACCTACTGCCCTCGAAAACCTTCCGTCACGTCGCACAATTCCGTTAGTCGACGGACAATCTCGCCTTTTCACGGGGCCTACCGTCTTCGAGTCAGCACCCAGTGCCCTCGGAATCCTTCTGTCACGCCTCACAGTTCCTTTAGTGAGCGGACAGCTTTTACCTGATGTCACAATCCCTGCAACACCTTGCCTAACGCCACGCCTCACAATTCCGTTAGTGAGCGGGCAACTTTCACCCGATGTCGCAATCTCTGCAACACCTTGCCTAACGCCACGCCTCACAGTTTCGTTAGTGAGCGGGCAACTTTCACCCGATGTCGCAATCCCTGCAACACCTACTTTCTTAACACAACGCATCCCACGTTGCGTCTGAAATGGCCCTTCTTGCGCGGTTTCCAAGCTAATTCGCTTCCCGCGAATCTCAATGGTCCTCCCACCATAATCTATTATGGCCCTATTTTGTGCCAAGAAATCCCTTCCTAACAAGCCTTCAAATGGCAAATCTATGTCCGACCCTATCACATAGAACTTTTGCCTTAGTACCAAACCCTTTTCGACTTGCAACTTAATTACTACGGAAGCTTCTGTTTTCACTATATTGTTACTAATCCCTTTAATTCTAATTTTTCCACTAGTATCCCTTTTTGCTCCCTTAGGTATACTATCCTTTTTTATTAAGCTGATCTGTGCCCCACTATCTACCAGGAATTTCATCCGATTATGCTTTGCTCCATCACATTGCATCGTCACGTATTCATTTTTGTCTGTGCAGTCTACTTTATATACTTTTGGGGGCCTGGCGCAATGTGACTGCCTCATTACGCCACTTAACAGTTTACCGATTTTCGATCTTTTTCCTTTCCCGACCATGCATTTTCTCGGCAATCCCGTGCGTAATGCCCTTTTCGGTTGCACTTATAGCACGTAATTTCACTTGTATACGGTACCTTCTTCTTAAAGGGTGCTGTTTGGGCCGCTTGCCTAGCGCTACTTCTCGTCTCTCGCCGTGTTTCCATCGTTCTGACGGCGTTTTCTTTTTCCATCTTGTCTAACTTAGCAAGCAAAGCATTTATCGCTTTCTTATCCAGTTCGTCCTCTTTATCAATTACCCTTACGCGCTTTTGTGCACGACAATCTTTGGCTGTATGCCCGGATTTTTTGCAATTGAAACAGAATGGGACCGTTTTTCTTTCTACCTTCTGATTTCTGAAGGGATATCGTGAAACCGGTTTTTCTTTCGCTGAAGCAATCGCACTTTCCTCTGTGGCTGCGATTTCCACAGCTTCTGAAAGGGTAATCGTTTCTCCCCTGGCACGTACAATTGTTTTTATTCGATCATCATATAACCCTTGAATAAAAACAGCCCTTCCTAACTTTAATACAAGAGCTATGCTGCCTGCCAATTCCGTTTCTGCCATAACACCCTTTATGGCTTCCCTGAACTGATGCTGGAGTGCATCTATGCGCGAACCCCATTGCGCAATGCTCTCCCATGATTCTTGCCTACTAGCAAACATTTTGCATGCATAATAGTCTAGCGTTCTTTTGCAGCCATAGTTTTCAACCAATATCGCACGAACTGCCGGCCAAGTTGTAGTCAAATCTCTGACGAGCAATTTGCTTCTAGCTGTCGATACTATTCTGGCTTTAACAAATTTTAATAAGATCTCATGCTGTTCTGGCGCCACCAGTTCAAAAGCACTATCACAGTTATCCAAAAATTCATTTAACTGTGCCTTATCGCCATCAAAAGAATGAGGAATTAATTTAATGACTTCATTTAAACTAATATACTGCCTCTGAGGTGATGACTGCGCCTCCTGACTACTTGGCATTGCATCGTTAGGCATGCTTGCTGTGCGTATTTCTCACCTGCTGGAATTGACTTCTAAACGACGTGCGCTGCTCGTTTGGCTGCTGACTGCGGCTGATGACTGCTGACATGCGGCTCGTCCCGCTGCCCTCGGCTGCGTCGCTCTGACTGCTGCTGCGTTGCGGTGACTGCGGCTGCGTTGCGGTGACTGCGGCTGCGTCACGGCTGCACTCGGCTGCGTCGCGGCTACTGTTGTCGACCCTCGTTGACCTCGGCTGCGTTACGGCTGCTACCCGTCTTGTTGTCTCGTGGATGCTGCTGGCAGGTTTTCTCCGCTTGTCGAGTGACCCCTCTCGTGGTTGACCAGTGGATCCTCTTCTTCTTCTCTCGACGCCTACTTATTTGCAGTGACCTCCCTCTGTCGGCTTCGTTCTCCAAGCCGTCAGTCTTACTTTGACTTCGGGCTGAGTTCTACAGAAGTGCCCACACCTATTCCTCAAATTTGTGGCCTATATTGCCGATATGCTGACCTTTGGGCCAAGGTTGGCCAAAACTTCTGGTCAGTCAGTCTTACTGGTTTTGTGGCTTATCCTGGCCAAACAACTACAGTAGGCTTATCCTAGGCCTAAACCCCACACTATTGACACCAAAAAATTATAGGTATGTTGCGTCCGGTTGGCTATTTACTTCCGCGAGCGGTTCGGAAGTTGGGAGCTAGACTTCCGTTTAGTTGTTGGAAGTCTAAATACAAGTGAGTAACGATTTTCAAACTTGGGAACTCGGTGTGGAAAAGGGTTTGAGAAATAAAAACACATACAAGTTGAAGATTACAATCAAACTTGCAACTCACGAAGCCCGACCTACTTCCACTGAAATTATTCAGAAATTACGGGAGTAACTAGCTTGGGTCCTTCTATCTGCTGGTCCGTCATTTACTAAGACCCTTATACTTGAAGACCCTAACAGCTAACAACGGCGACTACTGTGCCCTGCACTAGTCTGTCTCTCCGTCCTACTGCTGCCCTAGGCTAACAGTCCTGCTCTGTCACTGCTCCGCCCTACTCTCTCTCTGCCTCCCTCTGCTCTGCTGGTGATCCTCTCTCTGCTGTCTCTCCTGCTGGTGGCCCGGCCACCTCTTTTATATCGTCCGGTGACGACACTGCGTGTGTCTTCTCGACCTTCTCGAACATTCGGGTTGCGCTGGTCACGTATCCTACGTTCTTGCATCAGCTTTGTTTATCCTTCTGGAAATTTTCGTGTTTCCTGTCACGCAGGCTGTCGGGTCGAGGGCGTTATCGGGCGCTCTTCCGCTGCTTGTCAACACACAGTCCTATCTCCCCTCGCTCGACCTTCCGGCCTCTACTGTTTATGTTTACTGCCTCTGTTGATAAACATTGCTTCTCCACAACATCCTACGCGTCTCCGAACACGTAAATCCTACACTTAATTGTGCAACCTGTACACCTAAGTACTTCTTGCGATTCATTCGCAACAGCAACCAACTAGCGCAAAATATTTAATTGTGTGGTAGCTGTAATATCTGGTACATTATGGTTAGTTCTCAATACTTTTGTGACAATTGAAGATCAATTTTAAAAACCTCTGCGTCGTGTCCAGACAATAATTGATCAGACATTTACTAAGTGTTTAAATTTTTCGTTGTTCTTAAAATCCTATCTATGAATAAATTTATTGCAACACAAGTAATTGTTTTCGTTTTCCCAAAATATAACTTGAATACGGAAAATGATTAGTGTAACATATTCTAAAAAATACCGACTCCGATATCAAAATTTCAATATCGAAATATCAATGTATTTCCCTAATAAATATCACTTACAAATATCGATATTTTCAAAAATAACATCGATATATTTTAACAGCCTTCTCTAATGACCTCGTTGCCAACGCGCCCTAAAGCCACACTCAACAGCCTTACTTTGAAATGAGAAAATGATACAGAGATGGTTAATTTATCAATAACACTACATACATCGTAACGCTGAGGATCCTGTTGGCGCTCGCTCGGCTGTTTGAATCAATTCCACAGTCGTTGCAGACCGAAACGAATTCTGACGACGCGATTAGTTGCCGAGTCTGAGTATGGCTCGCAGCCCGCTCGTTAGCGAGTTGCTATGGAAGACGTAAAAGCCGCAGTGCGCGGGGACTGCTGTTTCCTTACTCGAAAACCTTAAGAGCGCTGTGCGCGCAAATTAGATGTAAACCAGCCGCCGGCGCCGACTGGAATACGCGCCATGAATAATTTATGGCTGGCTGGTCGACAGCTGGAGTGCTGGGCTCGACGCGCGGTCTCCAGCGGCCCCGGCTCGCAGCCCCACTCCAAACTCAAGCAAACCAGCAGGAGTGCACGTGCTTACAACGTGCACAAAGCGTGCGGGTAATGTGATGCATTCATCTTTCTATTGTACCTTTACAAGGCTTGTCTACAGTCACCCTTCTTCCTCCCCAATGTTGGTTAACATCCTCTTACAACGTAGTCATTCATTTCTTTCCGTATAGCATGTGAGTAATATTTATCTGAAGACAAACATTTTTTTTCTGTTACAATACTAAACAAGAACGTTGTCTTTCCATTTTTCCTAATATCACCTGAAACAGGGCTACAGCGCTTCCTTCCGATGTTTAATTGGGACCGTTTTCACTAAGTTTTATTACGTCTTATTCATTAAGTAAAAACAACATAAAATATCTATGCACTGCAGCTTATGAACAACTTTAGTTTCTTATTACATGTGTTCAGAAACATTTCATAAATCACAACTCAGTAGTTGCGCCAGCATTCATTCTTTCAGAATTTTAAAAGTAATATTAGCGTGCTGGCAAATTAGATTTTCTCACATACCACTGCTCCAAATACTTGACAAATTAAACCAGAATGTCTCCCCACACTCCATGCAATGAAATATTCCATACCTGATTGTTGAACCTCGCTTTTTATATTTCACGCAGGTGGATTTTTTTTTTTACTTACGCCTCGTCGACGTCGAGGTCATTAGAGGCAGGATGGGACTGGGATCAAGGAACGGAAGGAATTTGGCCATGGACTTTTTGAAGGAAGTATCCCGGCATTCGCCTGGAGTGATTTGGGGAAACAATGGAAAACCCAAATCTGATGCCCCGACGGGGATTCCAACCGGCGTCCTCCGAATGCGAGGCCAGAGCGTTAACCGCTCACCCACCACGCTCGGTCTATTTCACGCACAACTTAAGTAACATATAGTTCACATTATGTTGATATTTATTCATGAAGAAGTTAAAGCTATAGCAATGTTTCTCAACCTGTGGTCCGCGAGCTGGTTCAGGTTGTCCGCAGCAGAATATTATAAATTTAAAAACCATATTCGTACTGTATAAGTCTAGAAGCGAGAAAGCTACAAGCCCAACAAGTCACGAACATTTCTGCCAGAAAAAAAATGTGTCATTACTTGAATGATAAAATAATTGTTTAAAAAACATAAACACCGCCTTCAAAAAAAGCACACCAAAAATTTTAAAATAATTTTATACCTTACTTTGAAGAAAGTAAATCTAAATTAACAATATTTTACATTTATTTTATTGAAATTTTTACATTAATTAATTATTTTTGGAGTCGGTGCCAGCTGTCACATCGCGAAGATCGAATTACTGATCTTTATTTGGTGTTCCAGGAGAAATGGGGAATACGAACAAAAATTATGAATATTTTAAAGCATGTACTGAGGCAGATATTTTTATTGCGGGAGACAGTTTAGGGAAAAAAATTAGTCAGTATTTTAATTTATGGCTCGGCCTCGTTGGTCGTTCAGACATATCTCTGGCACTACAGTGTCAGTTGGTAGGCTGCATCATGCAGTAATCGCTTAACTGTTAGTACAATATCGGCGTATCATCTGTATATTTCAGTTTTGTTAAAACTTGTAGGTAAGTAGTAACATGATTTTTATGTATGTTAATCATATTGTTTTCATGTTTTTGCATTTCTTGCTTTGGCTGGCACCGACTCCAAAAGTAATTAATTAATATAAAATTTCAATAACAGTAATGTAAAATATTGTCAATTTAGATTTACTTTCTTCAAAGCAAGGTATAAAATTATTCTAAAATTTTTAGTGCTTTTTTTTTAAAGCGGTTATTATGTTTTTTTAAACAATTATTTTATTTTTAAATTTTTTGTGATATTATAGTTAGTTTTGTATTTTAAATATGCCGCAGCAGTTCTCATTTTGTGAACTTCCTGGTAGCTCAGTGGTTAAAGCGCTTGCTTTCAAAAATAATTTTTTTTTGTCTTTATATACCCCAACAACTTCCAGAACGATGTGAATTGGATGCTGTGTTAAGGAATGTCAGGTTACATTTTGCTCCAGGCTGTGTTTCGACCTAATCATAACATCAGCTTAAGCTGCCGCTCGGTAATCGAAACATGTAACATTTGGTCATTAATACATACCACAATCTGTCTCTGGAATATACCCGTTTGTTCCGGCATCACATAGAAAACATAGATTTTTAATTAGTTTTCACAACGTGAAAGCTTTGGGTCCAAATTGAAATCTGAGGTACATGTTGAGAAATTAGGACACGTTTATTTTATGAATATTCTGCCGTGACTTAAAAGTAGCCTAATTGATTATGACGGGATTTAAAACTGTAAATTTTTGTAAAGAACATTAGAAATTAAATGGGGTGGGGGTAAAGGGGAAGAGGGATTGGGCTTTTGTATACCAAATGTAGACTGTCTTTTCTGATTGATTTAAAGTGTATGTGTGTAAATTTCTATTGATATCAGATAAAAATCTGTAGGTATGCATAAAAAAACAATTAAGGGATGTAGAGGTGAAGAGTATTTTGGTTTTTGTAAAGCTAGTGTGGACAGTATTTTTCTCTTTGTTTTAAAGAATACATGTGCAAAGATCCATCGAAACCAGATTAAAACCGCAGCTTTGTGTAAAGAACATTTGCAAAAATTAAACGGGGTGAGGGAGTAAGCGGTTTGGTTTTGTAAATAGAATGTAGACACTAAGTTTCTCTTTATTTTGAAGTAATAACTGTGGGTATCTATAAAGAAAATTTGTAATTAGGAGGGTTGGGGGTTGAAGGAAAGAGGGGTTTGGGCTTCTGCGACCAAATTTAAACTCAATTGTTCTGTATATTTTAAAGAATACGTTTGAAAATTTCCTTTATAATCGGATAGAAACTGTAGCTTTGCATAGATTAAGGGAATGGAAAGGGGACAGAGGGGTTTGGCTTCCATAAACCAAATGTAGACAGTATTTTTCTGTTTGTTTTGAAGTATACACGTGCAGACTTCCTTCAAAATCATATAGAAACTGTAGCAATATATAAAGAACATTGACAGGAATTAAAGGGGTAGAAAGGGGGATAGGGTTTGCCTTTTGGTGAGAATAATGTGGACAGTATTTTTCTTTTTCTCTTTGTTTTAAAGCATACGCATGCGAAGCTCCACGGAAATCGGGTTAAAATGTGGGTTTGTACAAAAACTAAGGGATGTAAAAGGAGAGCTACGGTAGTTTTTGGATTTTTTGGTCAGAAATCTTCTCCGTAAAAAAACTTCCATAAAGGTCGATCAAATGGTGTCGAGTGTAGCCTTTTTTCAAAATAATTGACAAAAATCAAAGTGATTGAAACTGGGAAAGGGGTTCAGATTTTGCAAACCAAAAGTTGACAGTATTTTTCCCAATATTTTTGTCTATATATGTCCAAAGTGCCATCGAAATCGGATAAAAAATGTGGTTTTGTATAAAAATTATGGGTAGACGGGGTGGTTTCTCACTGAAATTCATATGGGACCACTTTGGAGGTATACCCTATCCACTAAAAAAAATTCATTTAGACCGGTTCAAAATTGGCGAAGATATCGCTGAACATACATACAAAAAAAAAAAAAAAAAAAAAAAAAAAAAAAAAAAAAAAAATACAGATGAATTGAGAACCTCCTCTTTTTTATGAAGTCGGTTAAAAATAGGACAGCATTGTTCCTACAGTAGTCTGTTCATTTCCAGTTGGCATCAAAAAGAGCGCTGTTCGTTTGAGAATTAAATTAGCGACCGTTTTATGAGAGGGACCGCAGTAGGGGGTTGAGTTTGTAAAATAATAGTGGGAAATAAACAAAAATAAAAGGTAGCACGT
This sequence comes from Vandiemenella viatica, assembly GCA_031002005.1. Taxonomy (NCBI): domain Eukaryota; kingdom Metazoa; phylum Arthropoda; class Insecta; order Orthoptera; family Morabidae; genus Vandiemenella; species Vandiemenella viatica. Next base: position 28,679,564 of record JARYHS010013631.1, read on the forward strand.
CTTGTTTCTTTTATTTTGTTAATGAAGGTTGGTATAGAGTAGCATCCAACGTACAGTAGCATTATTGATTTGGTTACTAAATGTAAGTAACTTATAATAGCTCACCTCCAGTTTCATAATTGTGCTTCCTTAGGAATTTAAAACAGACTATTCGTTTTATTATATTATGATAGTATCGTAAAATATGTCCCAGATATTAATAACACACACGTATGTAATGTTGGTGGTAATATCATAACTCTGATATCTATATGAACACTCATTTTTTATTGCAATGCTTCACGATTGTATTACGGACATTTGGGTACCATTTGACACGCTTTTCTGTTCTTTAATCACAAGGCTACTGACATCAGAAAGTTGTTTCCACCTCCATTCTAGTGGCTACGTAAGGTAATGGAGTTTACAGCTCTGTCTCCCCCAGCTCCATCTTCTCTTTCCTGTGGCCTATCATTGTTTAATTTTGTGGATCAAGCAAGCCAAAATATTCACAATATGTGAAGTTAGCATAAGATTAAGGTGAGTTATCACTGTAATTTTACATTTTTCTACATGTAACTCAATTTCCACATTAGAAACAATGCATTAGCAACATCAACTTTGAGAAAAAAATTCCCTTATACATATGCTGCCAAAAAATATTACAATTACTGTAACTTTCAAGAAAAACTGTCATTGAATCTTAGTATTAAGAGAGTTGTGGAATCTTGATTAAATAATGACTGAATCGATAGTTTTACAAATTTCCTTTCTTGTTACTCGTATTACTTTAGTACAACGGAGGCCCTTAAACTTGGGAGAGGACACAGAGGACAGCAGACATTGAGGAGCCATTCTGCAAAACTAATGAGGAATAATAGGGACTATTAGGAAATAAAGCCACTAAAATGTTAATATTTTACGACAACAGTTAAGATACAAAAGAATGATTATTTATCTACGTTACGATGTTCAGTAAAGTCAATCATTATGTTGTAACAGTTTCCAAATGCAGAAATGCAGACAGACAAACGGAAAAATTTAAATCAGATTTTACACAGCTAACAGTGAACAATAATAGAATTTTTACTGCCAGTACCGGAGTCTTCATGCAGACAGAAAATGTTTCTTCACCACGTTGGTTTTCTTTTT
>JARYHS010013631.1:28681694-28763082 GCA_031002005.1 Vandiemenella viatica
TTGAATTCATAATGTCCATAAGAAGTGCTAAACGCTGTCTTTTCCCGATCTTTTTCGTCCAATAAGACCTGATAATATCCTTTCGCTAAGTCCAGTGTCGAGAAATATTTTGCCTTTCCTAGCCCATCTAATATTTCATCAATTCGCGGCAATGGGAACACATTATTTACTGTCAGATCATTAAGTTTTCTGTAGTCTATTACCACACGCCATTTTTGTTTACCGCTTGCATCCATTTTCTTCGGAATTATCAGTACCGGCGAATTCCATGCACTATCACTAGGTACTACTATGTCATCCTGTAGTAGTTTATCTATTTCGCCTTGCAAAATTTCTTTTTGCGCCTCCGGTATTCGGTATGGCCTCAACCGAACTATCTTTCCTTCTGCTTCCGGAAGGAGTTTAATTTCATGCTTGACGGCCTCTGTATAACCTAATCTATCTCCCCAAATGGAATATGTCATTATACGCCGCACAAATCTCCAATAGAGCTTCCTGCTCTTCTTTGTTCAAATGATCGACCCGGAGATTTTCCTTTAGCTTGCTTAACCGCGATCTGCCCTCCGGTCGCTCTACTCTAACTTGCCTTACGTGGGTTTCTTTTAATTCTGGCACTTTCTCAGCTTCTACTATGGGATTTTCTAATTTAACTTCCTCTTCCGTAGTGTTTAGCATACTTGTGATGCACACTCCGTTTCTCACGGATACCAATGCTTCTGGCACAAATAGACCTGGTTTTACTTCTTGCTTTGGGATTATCACCTCTGATTCATCCTCAACGTTACTCTTACTCTCACTATTTTTTCCTCGCGCGGGCCTATTCTTATTTCTAAGTTTCGAGCCTTCCCGGCTTCCACTCTCGGTTGAGTACTACACTTACTCCACTTACTCCGTTTTTCGCGATTGGAATCGCCTTTGACTTCGTGGTCTTAGCCACCTCCGCATAGGTTGCGTTCCGTCGCATCCTTATGCACGCAGATCTTACTGCTAACGAATCGGACTTTTCCGTATTCGTTAAACTACTACGCCCTTTCACGGGGCTTGCTGTCTTCGATGCAGTACCTACTGCCCTCGAAAAACCTTCCGTCACGTCGCACAATTCCGTTAGTCGACGGACAATCTCGCCTTTTTCACGGGGCCTACCGTCTTCGAGTCAGCACCCAGTGCCCTCGGAATCCTTCTGTCACGCCTCACAGTTCCTTTAGTGAGCGGACAGCTTTTACCTGATGTCACAATCCCTGCAACACCTTGCCTAACGCCACGCCTCACAATTCCGTTAGTGAGCGGGCAACTTTCACCCGATGTCGCAATCTCTGCAACACCTTGCCTAACGCCACGCCTCACAGTTTCGTTAGTGAGCGGGCAACTTTCACCCGATGTCGCAATCCCTGCAACACCTACTTTCTTAACACAACGCATCCCACGTTGCGTCTGAAATGGCCCTTCTTGCGCGGTTTCCAAGCTAATTTCGCTTCCCGCGAATCTCAATGGTCCTCCCACCATAATCTATTATGGCCCTATTTTGTGCCAAGAAATCCCTTCCTAACAAGCCTTCAAATGGCAAATCTATGTCCGACCCTATCACATAGAACTTTTGCCTTAGTACCAAACCCTTTTCGACTTGCAACTTAATTACTACGGAAGCTTCTGTTTTCACTATATTGTTACTAATCCCTTTAATTCTAATTTTTCCACTAGTATCCCTTTTTACTCCCTTAGGTATACTATCCTTTTTTATTAAGCTGATCTGTGCCCCACTATCTACCAGGAATTTCATCCGATTATGCTTTGCTCCATCACATTGCATCGTCACGTATTCATTTTTGTCTGTGCAGTCTACTTTATATACTTTTGGGGGCCTGGCGCAATGTGACTGCCTCATTACGCCACTTAACAGTTTACCGATTTTCGATCTTTTTCCTTTCCCGACCATGCATTTTCTCGGCAATCCCGTGCGTAATGCCCTTTTCGGTTGCACTTATAGCACGTAATTTCACTTGTATACGGTACCTTCTTCTTAAAGGGTGCTGTTTGGGCCGCTTGCCTAGCGCTACTTCTCGTCTCTCGCCGTGTTTCCATCGTTCTGACGGCGTTTTCTTTTTCCATCTTGTCTAACTTAGCAAGCAAAGCATTTATCGCTTTCTTATCCAGTTCGTCCTCTTTATCAATTACCCTTACGCGCTTTTGTGCACGACAATCTTTGGCTGTATGCCCGGATTTTTTGCAATTGAAACAGAATGGGACCGTTTTTCTTTCTACCTTCTGATTTCTGAAGGGATATCGTGAAACCGGTTTTTCTTTCGCTGAAGCAATCGCACTTTCCTCTGTGGCTGCGATTTCCACAGCTTCTGAAAGGGTAATCGTTTCTCCCCTGGCACGTACAATTGTTTTTATTCGATCATCATATAACCCTTGAATAAAAACAGCCCTTCCTAACTTTAATACAAGAGCTATGCTGCCTGCCAATTCCGTTTCTGCCATAACACCCTTTATGGCTTCCCTGAACTGATGCTGGAGTGCATCTATGCGTGAACCCCATTGCGCAATGCTCTCCCATGATTCTTGCCTACTAGCAAACATTTTGCATGCATAATAGTCTAGCGTTCTTTTGCACCCATAGTTTTCAACCAATATCGCACGAACTGCCGGCCAAGTTGTAGTCAAATCTCTGACGAGCAATTTGCTTCTAGCTGTCGATACTATTCTGGCTTTAACAAATTTTAATAAGATCTCATGCTGTTCTGGCGCCACTAGTTCAAAAGCACTATCACAGTTATCCAAAAATTCATTTAACTGTGCCTTATCGCCATCAAAAGAATGAGGAATTAATTTAATGACTTCATTTAAACTAATATACTGCCTCTGAGGTGATGACTGCGCCTCCTGACTACTTGGCATTGCATCGTTAGGCATGCTTGCTGTGCGTATTATCTCACCTGCTGGAATTAACTTCTAAACGACGTGCGCTGCTCGTTTGGCTGCTGACTGCGGCTGATGACTGCTGACTGCGGCTCGTCCTGCTGCCCTCGGCTGCGTCGCTCTGACTGCTGCTGCGTTGCGGTGACTGCGGCTGCGTTGCGGTGACTGCGGCTGCGTCACGGCTGCACTCGGCTGCGTCGCGGCTACTGTTGTCGACCCTCGTTGACCTCGGCTGCGTTACGGCTGCTACCCGTCTCGTTGTCTCGTGGATGCTGCTGACAGGTTTTCTCCGCTGTCGAGTGACCCCTCTCGTGGTCGACCAGTGGATCCTCTTCTTCTCTCGACGCCTACTTATTTGCAGTGACCTCCCTCTGTCGGCTTCGTTCTCTAAGCCGTCAGTCTTACTTTGACTTCGGGCTGAGTTCTACAGAAGTGCCCACACCTATTCCTCAAATTTGTGGCCTATATTGCCGATATGCTGACCTTTGGCCAACCCTGGCTAACTTTTGGTCAAGCAGTATCTAACAGTGGCTATCCTGGCCAAACAAACTAACAGTGGCTATCCTGGCCAAAACCCCACACTATTGACACCAAAAATTATAGGTATGTTGCGTCCGTTGGCTTTTTACTTCCGCGAGCGGTTCGGAAGTTGGGAGCTAGACTTCCGTTTAGTTGTTGGAAGTCTAAATACAAGTGAGTAACGATTTTCAAACTTGGGAACTCGGTGTGGAAAAGGGTTTGAGAAATAAAAACACATACAAGTTGAGATTACAATCAAACTTGCAGCTCACGAAGCCCGACCTACTTCCACTGAAATTATTCAGAAATTACGGGAGTAACTAGCTTGGGTCCTTCTATCTGCTGGTCCGTCATTTACTAAGACCCTTATACTTGAAGACCCTAACAGCTAACAACGGCGACTACTGTGCCCTGCACTAGTCTGTCTCTCCGTCCTACTGCTGCCCTAGGCTAACAGTCCTGCTCTGTCACTGCTCCGCCCTACTCTCTCTCTGCCTCCCTCTGCTCTGCTGGTGATCCTCTCTTCCCTGCTGGTGGCCCGGCCACCTCTTTTATATCGTCCGGTGACGACACTGCGTGTGTCTTCTCGACCTTCTCGAACATTCGGGTTGCGCTGGTCACGTATCCTACGTTCTTGCATCAGCTTTGTTTATCCTTCTGGAAATTTTCGTGTTTCCTGTCACGCAGGCTGTCGGGTCGAGGGCGTTATCGGGCGCTCTTCCGCTGCTTGTCAACACACAGTCCTATCTCCCCTCGCTCGACCTTCCGGCCTCTACTGTTTATGTTTACTGCCTCTGTTGATAAACATTGCTTCTCCACAACATCCTACGCGTCTCCGAACACGTAAACCCTACACTTAATTGTGCAACCTGTACACCTAAGTACTTCTTGCGATTCATTCGCAACAGCAACCAACTAGCGCAAAATATTTAATTGTGTGGTAGCTGTAATATCTGGTACATTATGGTTAGTTCTCAATACTTTTGTGACAATTGAAGATCAATTTTAAAAACCTCTGCGTCGTGTCCAGACAATAATTGATCAGACATTTACTAAGTGTTTAAATTTTTCGTTGTTTCTTAAAATCCTATCTATGAATAAATTTATTGCAACACAAGTAATTGTTTTCGTTTTCCCAAAATATAACTTGAATACGGAAAATGATTAGTGTAACATATTCTAAAAAATACCGACTCCGATATCAAAATTTCAATATCGAAATATCAATGTATTTCCCTAATAAATATCACTTACAAATATCGATATTTTCAAAAAAATAACATTGATATGTCGAACATCGATATATTTTAACAGCCTTCTCTAATGACCTCGTTGCCAACGCGCCCTAAAGCCACACTCAACAGCCTTACTTTGAAATGAGAAAATGATACAGAGATGGTTAATTTATCAATAACACTACATACATCGTAACGCTGAGGATCCTGTTGGCGCTCGCTCGGCTGTTTGAATCAATTCCACAGTCGTTGCAGACCGAAACGAATTCTGACGACGCGATTAGTTGCCGAGTCTGAGTATGGCTCGCAGCCCGCTCGTTAGCGAGTTGCTATGGAAGACGTAAAAGCCGCAGTGCGCGGGGACTGCTGTTTCCTTACTCGAAAACCTTAAGAGCGCTGTGCGCGCAAATTAGATGTAAACCAGCCGCCGGCGCCGACTGGAATACGCGCCATGAATAATTTATGGCTGGCTGGTCGACAGCTGGAGTGCTGGGCTCGACGCGCGGTCTCCAGCGGCCCCGGCTCGCAGCCCCACTCCAAACTCAAGCAAACCAGCAGGAGTGCACGTGCTTACAACGTGCACAAAGCGTGCGGGTAATGTGATGCATTCATCTTTCTATTGTACCTCTTGTCTACAGTCACCCTTCTTCCTCCCCAATGTTGGTTAACATCCTCTTACAACGTTTTTGGTAGTCATTCATTTCTTTCCGTATAGCATGTGAGTAATATTTATCTGAAGACAAACATTTTTTTCTGTTACAACTAAACAAGAACGTTGTCTTTCCATTTTTCCTAATATCACCTGAAACAGGGCTACAGCGCTTCCTTCCGATGTTAATTGGGACCGTTTTCACTAAGTTTTATTACGTCTTATTCATTAAGTAAAAACAACATAAAATATCTATGCACTGCAGCTATGAACAACTTTAGTTTCTTATTACATGTGTTCAGAAACATTTCATAAATCACAACTCAGTAGTTGCGCCAGCATTCATTCTTTCAGAATTTTAAAAGTAATATTAGCGTGCTGGCAAATTAGATTTTCTCACATACCACTGCTCCAAATACTTGACAAATTAAACCAGAATGTCTCCCCACACTCCATGCAAATGAAATATTCCATACCTGATTGTTGAACCTCGCTTTTTATATTTCACGCAGGTGGATTTTTTTTTTTACTTTACGCCTCGTCGACGTCGAGGTCATTAGAGGCAGGATGGGACTGGGATCAAGGAACGGGAAGGAATTTGGCCATGGACTTTTTGAAGGAAGTATCCCGGCATTCGCCTGGAGTGATTTGGGGAAACAATGGAAAACCCAAATCTGGATGCCCCGACGGGGATTCCAACCGGCGTCCTCCCGAATGCGAGGCCAGAGCGTTAACCGCTCACCCACCACGCTCGGTCTATTTCACGCACAACTTAAGTAACATATAGTTCACATTATGTTGATATTTATTCATGAAGAAGTTAAAGCTATAGCAATGTTTCTCAACCTGTGGTCCGCGAGCTGGTTCAGGTTGTCCGCAGGCAGAATATTATAAATTTAAAAACCATATTCGTACTGTATAAGTCTAGAAGCGAGAAAGCTACAAGCCCAACAAGTCACGAACATTTCTGACCAGAAAAAAAATGTGTCATTACTTGAATGATAAAATAATTGTTTAAAAAACATAAACACCGCCTTCAAAAAAAGCACACCAAAATTTTAAAATAATTTTATACCTTACTTTGAAGAAAGTAAATCTAAATTAACAATATTTTACATTTATTTTATTGAAATTTTTACATTAATTAATTATTTTTGGAGTCGGTGCCAGCTGTCACATCGCGAAGATCGAATTACTGATCTTTATTTGGTGTTCCAGGAGAAATGGGGAATACGAACAAAAATTATGAATATTTTAAAGCATGTACTGAGGCAGATATTTTTATTGCGGGAGACAGTTTAGGGAAAAAAATTAGTCAGTATTTTAATTTATGGCTCGGCCTCGTTGGTCGTTCAGACATATCTCTGGCACTACAGTGTCAGTTGGTAGGCTGCATCATGCAGTAATCGCTTAACTGTTAGTACAATATCGGCGTATCATCTGTATATTTCAGTTTTGTTAAAACTTGTAGGTAAGTAGTAACATGATTTTTATGTATTATTGTTAATCATTATTGTTTTCATGTTTTTGCATTTCTTGCTTTGGCTGGCACCGACTCCAAAAGTAATTAATTAATATAAAATTTCAATAACAGTAATGTAAAATATTGTCAATTTAGATTTACTTTCTTCAAAGCAAGGTATAAAATTATTCTAAAATTTTTAGTGTGCTTTTTTTTTGAAAGCGGTTATTATGTTTTTTAAACAATTATTTTATTTTTAAATTTTTTGTGATATTATAGTTAGTTTTGTATTTTAAATAAGCAGTTCTCAGTGAACTTCCTGGTAGCTCAGTGGTTAAAGCGCTTGCTTTTTTTGTTTTTGTCTTTATATACCCCAACAACTTCCAGAACGATGTGAATTGGATGCTGTGTTAAGGAATGTCAGGTTACATTTTGCTCCAGGCTGTGTTTCGACCTAATCATAACATCAGCTTAAGCTGCCGCTCGGTAATCGAAACATGTAACATTTGGTCATTAATACATACCACAATCTGTCTCTGGAATATACCCGTTTGTTCCGGCATCACATAGAAAACATAGATTTTTAATTAGTTTTCACAACGTGAAAGCTTTGGGTCCAAATTGAAATCTGAGGTACATGTTGAGAAATTAGGACACGTTTATTTTATGAATATTCTGCCGTGACTTAAAAGTAGCCTAATTGATTATGACGGGATTTAAAACTGTAAATTTTTGTAAAGAACATTAGAAATTAAATGGGGTGGGGGTAAAGGGGAAGAGGGATTGGGCTTTTGTATACCAAATGTAGACTGTCTTTTCTGATTGATTTAAAGTGTATGTGTGTAAATTTCTATTGATATCAGATAAAAATCTGTAGGTATGCATAAAAAAACAATTAAGGGATGTAGAGGTGAAGAGTATTTTGGTTTTTGTAAAGCTAGTGTGGACAGTATTTTTCTCTTTGTTTTAAAGAATACATGTGCAAAGATCCATCGAAACCAGATTAAAACCGCAGCTTTGTGTAAAGAACATTTGCAAAAATTAAACGGGGTGAGGGAGTAAGCGGTTTGGTTTTGTAAATAGAATGTAGACACTAAGTTTCTCTTTATTTTGAAGTAATAACTGTGGGTATCTATAAAGAAAATTTGTAATTAGGAGGGTTGGGGGTTGAAGGAAAGAGGGGTTTGGGCTTCTGCGACCAAATTTAAACTCAATTGTTCTGTATATTTTAAAGAATACGTTTGAAAATTTCCTTTATAATCGGATAGAAACTGTAGCTTTGCATAGATTAAGGGAATGGAAAGGGGACAGAGGGGTTTGGCTTCCATAAACCAAATGTAGACAGTATTTTTCTGTTTGTTTTGAAGTATACACGTGCAGACTTCCTTCAAAATCATATAGAAACTGTAGCAATATATAAAGAACATTGACAGGAATTAAAGGGGTAGAAAGGGGGATAGGGTTTGCCTTTTGGTGAGAATAATGTGGACAGTATTTTTCTTTTTCTCTTTGTTTTAAAGCATACGCATGCGAAGCTCCACGGAAATCGGGTTAAAATGTGGGTTTGTACAAAAACTAAGGGATGTAAAAGGAGAGCTACGGTAGTTTTTGGATTTTTTGGTCAGAAATCTTCTCCGTAAAAAAACTTCCATAAAGGTCGATCAAATGGTGTCGAGTGTAGCCTTTTTTTCAAAATAATTGACAAAAATCAAAGTGATTGAAACTGGGAAAGGGGTTCAGATTTTGCAAACCAAAAGTTGACAGTATTTTTCCCAATATTTTTGTCTATATATGTCCAAAGTGCCATCGAAATCGGATAAAAAATGTGGTTTTGTATAAAAATTATGGGGTAGACGGGGTGGTTTCTCACTGAAATTCATATGGGACCACTTTGGAGGTATACCCTATCCACTAAAAAAAATTCATTTAGACCGGTTCAAAATTGGCGAAGATATCGCTGAACATACATACAAAAAAAAAAAAAAAAAAAAAAAAAAAAAAAAAAAAAAAAAAAATACAGATGAATTGAGAACCTCCTCTTTTTTATGAAGTCGGTTAAAAATAGGACAGCATTGTTCCTACAGTAGTCTGTTCATTTCCAGTTGGCATCAAAAAGAGCGCTGTTCGTTTGAGAATTAAATTAGCGACCGTTTTATGAGAGGGACCGCAGTAGGGGGGTTGAGTTTGTAAAATAATAGTGGGAAATAAACAAAAATAAAAGGTAGCACGTCTTGTTTCTTTTATTTTGTTAATGAAGGTTGGTATAGAGTAGCATCCAACGTACAGTAGCATTATTGATTTGGTTACTAAATGTAAGTAACTTATAATAGCTCACCTCCAGTTTCATAATTGTGCTTCCTTAGGAATTTAAAACAGACTATTCGTTTTATTATATTATGATAGTATCGTAAAATATGTCCCAGATATTAATAACACACACGTATGTAATGTTGGTGGTAATATCATAACTCTGATATCTATATGAACACTCATTTTTTATTGCAATGCTTCACGATTGTATTACGGACATTTGGGTACCATTTGACACGCTTTTCTGTTCTTTAATCACAAGGCTACTGACATCAGAAAGTTGTTTCCACCTCCATTCTAGTGGCTACGTAAGGTAATGGAGTTTACAGCTCTGTCTCCCCCAGCTCCATCTTCTCTTTCCTGTGGCCTATCATTGTTTAATTTTGTGGATCAAGCAAGCCAAAATATTCACAATATGTGAAGTTAGCATAAGATTAAGGTGAGTTATCACTGTAATTTTACATTTTTCTACATGTAACTCAATTTCCACATTAGAAACAATGCATTAGCAACATCAACTTTGAGAAAAAAAATCCCATCCCTTATACATATGCTGCCAAAAAATATTACAATTACTGTAACTTTCAAGAAAAACTGTCATTGAATCTTAGTATTAAGAGAGTTGTGGAATCTTGATTAAATAATGACTGAATCGATAGTTTTACAAATTTCCTTTCTTGTTACTCGTATTACTTTAGTACAACGGAGGCCCTTAAACTTGGGAGAGGACACAGAGGACAGCAGACATTGAGGAGCCATTCTGCAAAAACTAATGAGGAATAATAGGGACTATTAGGAAATAAAGCCACTAAAATGTTAATATTTTACGACAACAGTTAAGATACAAAAGAATGATTATTTATCTACGTTACGATGTTCAGTAAAGTCAATCATTATGTTGTAACAGTTTCCAAATGCAGAAATGCAGACAGACAAACGGAAAAATTTAAATCAGATTTTACACAGCTAACAGTGAACAATAATAGAATTTTTACTGCCAGTACCGGAGTCTTCAGTGAATGACTCTCAGTGAATGACTCCCATGCAGACAGAAAATGTTTCTTCACCACGTTGGTTTTCTTTTTTGATAGTTTATTATTTCAGTGTTAATATAATAAGTCCCTAAAATTCCATGTCAGCAAGACGTGCTCAGGAAGGTAAGGGATATGCCCGTAACACACAATCACTGGCCATATTTCTGGAATTCAGTGTTGAACCCACTTAACTAATATGAGCAGTTTATAAATTTATATCGCAGGCAAAGTATTTAACCCAATAAAATACGTAACTTAGGAGATACGTCCTCAGCCTAAGAATTGTATCAACACAGACGCCGTCATTACATACATTCGCACTAATATCGACTGAAAGGGGTTTCATATAACTAACTGAAAAGAATTCTACAATCGCTTGGAAATGTGTGCCAAGATAATAGAGCAGTTAAGAAAAAGTAAGGTTCAAATAAATATCGCTAATCATAAAAAAATAGTTTTTTCAAGACGATACTACAAAATGTAAATATGATAACTATAGGTTTTTTAGTCATACTGTTAAAATGCTGTTTGGATTTTCGAAGATTCATTTAAGTCTTTCCTCCAACAGTAATCTAATTAAAACTTTGTAATTGCCTTCGTTCGTTAATTAAGGATTAGAAACTCAGCTTTAGCGTTAATTAACTTGGTTTCTGCAGAATACGGGAATAAAATAACGTCACTGTAGTTTTGCAAACACTCCATCCTGAAGCTGTATTCCTGCTACTTATTTTGATTAAACTTGTATATATCTTTAGCTTGCGGTTAATAAAAACAATGTTGACGATCATAATGTACCAACAGCATCCAGGATGTGCTACACTGACTGTTCTAGTTTAGAAAACCGGATGACACAATAATTAAATTGCGAGGCCTCGTTATGAAATATACATTTCTGTTACAGTTTTTGGAAGTTACCTAACAGTACAGATGATCTCTGGGATGTTACAATCCAGTTCGTCCATGGAAATCTAACGAAAGTTCTTCCCTGTTCTACATGCAGTTAAGTCACCACAACAATCAACTAGAATATTTGAGAAAATTATTCCTTGATGACAAAACAATTCTTATAAGTACTTCCATATTAAAATTCTCCTTCGTGTTTTAATGTCATTTTCCTGTGTTTTTACTGTCATACTGCCTTTAAGTTTCTGTTGTATAACAGCAAAATGCCAAACAAGGTGTCTTCCGGAAATGACAATTATCTTAACCAACTTGTATTATTAATAATATTAATCGTTATATGATAATGCAAAGAAATGAGATCTATCAAATACCATTCGCTTCGAGACGCGAAATGAAACTATTTCATCACTGAACTGTTACTTTGACTTGCAATTATTTAATTTGCTACTTATTCAGTATATAGTTATCACGGGCGCATTGGACTTACGTTAGAAAAAACACTGGATAAATGTTATCCCATAGAGAAGGGAGAATAATTTATTTTCTTTCACTTATGGCGTCTTTATATACATCGTCAATTTACTGTTTAATGTGCGTTGAGTGCCGAGTCTACAACTCAAATCTTTCTGCCTTGAATCACTGGACTACGAACCTTTAAGAACGGGCACGAGATTAACTGTCTGCTCTAAACCCACGACCGCACTTAGGTTGTACCTGCAGAATGCTAGGCCGTTGGAGCCTAGCTTTACTATCGTGTTCAATTTAATGTTGTTCTAGATATGCTTTGCATGTGTGTTGATGTGCTTTGTTGCTGGTACTAACTGTATGTTGTGTTTATACTGCAGGCGTTGAGACCCAATATCTGATTGCTTTATCAAATCCTGAACAAACCGAAGATGTCAAGTGTTTATAACAGTTACAACATCAGTTCATTACATGCTGAGGAAAAACTCGTCGTGACTATAAACTAATGATAATTATTGTAAATAAAGTAATGTACCGTTTATTAATGCATTTTCATTTCAAATTTTTAGTCCAAAATCAAAATTTCCATTTCAATATCAGGATATTCCATTTAAATTTCTATCAATATTTTATTTTCAATAATAAACACAAGAAATAATTTTTTTACCTTCTTTAAATTTATAATGATAGTCGTCTGACTGAATTATCCGTTTGATGTTCGATTTCTGTCGGTATATGAGGTTGTGTAATAATTTCTGAATAGTCAGTCAGGTCATTAGCAGTAGATAATTAGTTTAATTACTGTATAAATTTTGTTGTAATTTATCTATCGCTGACTGTCTAATTGCTTGTAACATTAACTTTTCCGTAGCTGTACAACTTATATAAAAAACTGTTCTTATTATTTCATACAATAATTTATATGAAACATAAAATAGCAATGTCAACGTCAGTACATTGTTGATTTATATCTGCGGTTGTGTAAAATGAAATGACATCCACTAAATAATCAATATTTAGAACGAGACAAAATTAAACAACGCCACTCTGCACAGTACCTACGAAAGCCGAACTGCGAAATATATATATAAGGATCAAAAGAATTGAGAATTGTAAACAGTTGCAGGGTGATTTGGACAGGCTATCTAGTTGTGTTGGTAAACATGGGATAAAGATAAATGCAAAGAAGAGTCAGCTTATTAGATACACAAATAAAAATCTAAAGTTTATTGTGATTATAAGGTGGGGAAAGAATTGCTTATTGAAGACTTGAAATGTAAATATCTTGGCAATACATTTGATAACAAGCATAACTGGGCAGAACACATTGGACAGGAAGTAGGAAAAGGTTTAAAAATTCTGTATATGTAGGAGAGGGTGATGAGGGAATGTACGGTGAAGTAAAGGAATTGGGTAACAAAAGTTCGGTCAGACCATTGCTTGAATATGGTAGTGTAGTATGAGACCCATATTTTGAGTATCAAATACAGGAGTTGGAGAAGGTGCAAAGAAGGGCTGCTAGATTTGTTTTCGGAAATTTACGCAGAACGGAATCAGTAACAGATATGGCAAAAGAGCTGGAATGGGATTCATTGGAAGACAGGAGGAGGGTGAAGAGGGTCATGGGAGTGTACAAGGTGTATCTTGGTGATGAGGCATGGGAAGATATTGGTGTAAGAATCGAAAGTAATGCATGGAATGGAAAAGATGACCATGACCACAAGCTGGCACTCGATTTCAGGCACAAGGGTGTGGAAAGATTCTCTTTTTTAGGAAGGGTGTCAGGGATTGGAATAAATTAGCAAGAGAAATGATGAATAATTTGCCAAAAACGTGGAAAGAATTTAAAGTTAAAATTTGTAAAGGGTAATTGTAGCTGGATGCAGAAAAGGGGGAAGATGGGTGTTTAGAGATATTGCCATCGGAGCATGCGGTCCATTGCAAATTAATTTAATTTAATCAAGTGTACATGCGGGATCGCGTGACCTTGACATAGCTCAACCAATCAGAGCAAAGGGAACCTGCTAGGGCGCGATGTGAAAAGAAAATACTTTGTTCTCTCATCGACATCGCGGTGAGTGTCGATGGTGGCAGCTCGAGTGACCGCTCCGGCATGCGCTGACACATTAGGGAGCGTCCATAAAATACGTAGCTCCATTTTGGCCCGCTCCCCTCCACGAGACCCGTAGCTTATTTCCCAATTGATTCCAGAAGATATTTTCTACTGTTTTCTCTTGTCAGACTATCGTAAAATACATACGGGGATAATTAAACGGACAGAACTAAATATTCGCATGCTGTTGTTTGTTTGTACCTGATTTTAACTGTGACAAATAATATGAATGGAAAGCCACGTGGTCTGGCTAGGAACCTCCCCCCCCCTCCCCACCCACGTAGCCCAGCGTAGCCTTGTAGCCAACACCTCGACCCTTAGATAGAGTCACGTAGTTTATGGACGCTCCGTTACATGAATTCTTTTGTTTCACATGGATGTAACATCGACCGTGACCTTCATCTTCGCCACGACCTGCTCGGTATGTTTTCACTGGAGATGAAACGGATAGCTGTTTGCTCGGATACCGGTTATCCGTCCATCCTACAATCCGGATATTCGCCAGCCGAATATCCGGCTGGACGTTGTTATTTGTGGTTAGGAAAAATAAAAATGTCGTCAGTATGAAAGGATGGCATATTTCGGAATATTTTGATATAAGTAAATAATGACAATATGTTTTCAATTTTGAATTACTTTTCGTGAGACACGTTTTGACATGAAGTATGAATCATTTTCTTTTTATCGAGTGGACTCAAAGAAAACGCAATGACGCATTTTTTCTGTCTTCGACCACATACCGCTGCCATGACAAACCATTTGAAAATGAAACATCTGAAATTACTTTGGGATGTAAACGACGCAAAAGCAAAAAATCACATCTAATGGATATCTTCTGAAGTCAAACTAGAACATGGAGTTTTGCTTTGAATCATTTCCCTGGTTCTCACCCTGGAGATAATATAGCAAGGGAGCTTAATAGTATCGCAAATCATTGGGTTATTGACCAAAACAAAATACATTTACTTACTCGAGATGGAATTCTACCATTTATATTACAGAGTCCCTGTTGGAGCAAAAAAGGGCTATATCTCTATAAGTGGCTGATCGCGAAATGCACACTAATTTGACGCTTCAACAGTAATGTTTGATGGTAAAGTGCGTTGAAGTCTGGGAAATAACAAAAATAACAAGTTCTGGACTTTACTGGAATTCCGAAGTAATATCAAAAGTTTCTGCACTATAAAGTATTTAGATAACGGTGAGAAAGCACAAAGAACTCCTACCTTACCATCCATTAGAGCCCCTTTGAAACTGAATTAAAAAGTTGGATCGGCTCCTTAACTGATGACTCAAACTACTTGATTGCGACATTCCTAGAGCCAAGATTCAAGGCAAACTGTGTGGGTTTTGCTGAAGATTGTGAGAAGATTCGATTGGAATCTATAAAAATGTTTTGAGAGGAATCTTGCTCCAGTAGTTCATCCTCAATGACTGTTAAAAGAAGCAGAAGGGACGAGACAGAATCAACTATGACTCACGAAGCTCCCGACTCGTTTTGGAAATGTTTTACGAGATAGCCAGTATCACGATCAAGAAAAAAAAGTGATTGCTAGTGGGATTGACTTTTATTTTACGAGGACTAGCAAAACTGACTATTATCTCCTATTACACAGAAATTCATTCATTCAGTACAAAAACTAATTTTTATGTTAAAAACAATAACGGTATTTCGATTTTAAGACAGTGTTTTTATTCGTGTTTAGTCTTATTATTTGCTTAACATTTCTGGATTTAAAGAAATTTTTATGAAATTTTCGTAATTTATTGATAATTCGATACCCGCCGGATATTGACCTATAGTTTCCGTATGTCCGTTTCATCTCTAGTTTTCCCCCTAATGCTCGCAACTCTTTCAACATTGCTGGCCTGTAAGAAATGTACCAAAAATGGCGGAAATCTCTCTCTGTCAAATGGAGGAGGGGTAGGCTGTTGCCCATTTTACGTGTTACGACATGAACGACTGAGGTCTCCTAACCAGTAGGGTCAAAGTGCCCACGAGGGTTTCTGATGAGTTGCTAATGAATTTTCAACTGGCGGTCAGAGTTACTAATAAAATCGAAGTGCCCTGCGTTTTCCTTAGGGTTCTAGTCATTCACGTAGATTACAAAATTGGGAAACTGCTAAACACAAAATAGAATAATTTCTGGTCAAGAAATATTGAAAATTTCAACCAGAAACTGTGGCTCGGGAAATAATGAATGAAATTGTAATAGACTAAATATTTTTACTCTGTCATGTATGCTTAAAGGTATTTTTTTTTTAAAAGAACTACATTGTCAAACACTATACAAAGTACAAAAATAATTCATTTGCTGAAATTTTCTTAATTTAAATTCAAAGCAATGATCTTTGTTTGAAAAAGGAAGCGTCACCATACTAGTGTGATTCGTTTGGCCACCTAATTAAGACCGAATAATTAGGATAACGTCGTGCATTACCAAGTGTTTGATGATATTAACGCCAACTATGTATATTTTTACTAACATATAATCTATTTCTGACTTCCTATTGTTAAGACAGAAAGTTCATGAATCAATACTAACAAATCACATGGCATCTCTCTGCTCCTTCTGTCTAATTTTATCTATGCTACAAACACCAAATGAATATTCAATGTGTGGGGTTACTCTTTAAAAAATAAACAATTAATTACAATGCTTGTTTCCGAAGTCGAAAGAAATGGGCTATACGTTTCTTTATGTAGATTATTTTTAGGGAAAGTTAGAAATAAGCTTCGAAAGACAGAACAATTTATGTTGTTTTTGGTGACGACGTATCATCGATGACGCATAAAGTTAATTACACTTTGTTTTATATGTACTGCTAACAGAACTTTTCAGTGTGTTTTTCTTTACCGTTTCGTTTGTCACCATATAACATTTGAGCGTAAGACCCATATAATAACTCTTCTTCGTTTGAATGAGAGGGCACATGAATTATTAAATCAATTTTAATGAGCAATTAATCACACGTATTTCATACGGTGGTGATAATTTTCAAATTCTGATTCCTTTTACGGTACCTCAATTTAAATTCTGTCGCTAATATTTCCTCTTTAGTAATTTAACCTCTTTTATGAGCGTTCGTGAAGTCGAGAGAAAAAAATCAGATACATTAATGAACCTTTTATGAGCAAAAACTGTAATATTTCAGTCCAGAAAACTCTTTGTGCCAAAAAATACAGTATTTTCAAACTTTATCATGTCGGATTGTAAATTATTCATGAATAGTCAGGATTAACTTCTGTTATGAATGAAATGAAATTCCAGGATCTCTTTCAAGTTGTAATTACGCTTTCAACACATCACGTTATACACCTCACGTTAGAAGTTTCCATGCGCCCCAGTTTAAACCACCATTACGTGCTTTAGAAGCTGGTTATATACATTTTCCTGCTATTAGGTTTTCCTTAATTTTTAAGCCTAAGTGTGTTCGGTACTTAACGAAAACAACTTCGCTGAAACGGAGGTAAACCATTTCTCTTTCACCAACATTTCTTTTTTTTTTTGTTTGCTTTACGCCCCGTCGATGTCGAAAGCGAGAAAGGATTGGGACAAGGAACGGGAAGCAATTCGGCCATATTCTTTTCAATGAACCATCCCAGCATTCTCCAGGATTGATATGGGGAAACCATGGAAAACCCAAATCTGTACGACCGGAAGGGGATTCGAAACCGTGTCCTCCCTAAACCGAGGCCATAGCTATTCCAGTCAGCCACCACGGTCAGTCACACTACTGCCATTCTAGTCCCGTGGTCGTGGAGGTGATACCCAACTTTACCTACTTCAGAGGCAGTTGACCCTGGTAGAGTGAGGGCTAGAGAACTTGTGTCCAGTCGAAAGTGTAACCGTTTGCACCAACGGCATGGACATTTTCTAATAAGTGTTGCTCCTATAGTGAAGGTACTAGGTGAGGAACATAAATCATAAAAATACAAATGTAAACTCTCAAAAACAATTACAGCCGACCGAATGACGGCAAAGGCCGAATAGAGAATTTCAATTTAAAAAAAATATGTATACTACGTTGTTTCAACACTTACTTAGTGTTAGTGTTGTACACAGTTGCATACAGTTTGATTAATAACATGCCGTTTTGGAAACATATTACCCTCAGACTGGAACCACACAGAATTAAAAAGGTTTCCTCCCTGAAGGTTTAAGATTGATCTAATTATTTCACCTTGCGATTCTGTTTCTTGGAGAGCCATACAAGAGTCAGATGTCACTGCTCACAATTTTCATTTAAACTGTACAGGAAAATTATGTTGTTGGGAATATTTATTGGTTTTACCAAACATTCTGCCAACCAGTGGTTGCACAGTACACTGAGCGATTTTATGTCGCATTTAATGTTTCTGCATTTGTTTAAGTCGTTTATTTATACTTTTATTAATTTCCGTTCTCTGGTATTTTAAACACATGATACGCGATAGTCATACTGAAAAAAAAAACCTTACAATCCCCTCAACTGCATCTTTACAAAATAAATTGTAAATTTTATTACGTTTTGTTTCCAAATGTTTTTATGAAATAGTAACATAATGTTGTATTTCTTCTTTAAATATTTGTTTGTTGACAGAAAATAATATTATAAAGATTTTTTTAAATCGCATAATTATTTACACCTCTTTATAATATTATAATGATATTGAGTTTCTCGCTAGATAATTCTGTTTCATTCATTTTGATTGTTTATCTATAAAACTTAGAGCCTTGTGGAATTCCGTACTATACAGGTAAGTGTGTACCATTTTCGGAACATATTGATTTTTATAATCGGCCACTTCCGTTTGTGGTATCTGCATTCACTCTTATTGTCAGGACTACAGCAACAAAGAAATGCTTGCAGCAAATAATAATTATTAGAATTGTGGATACGATCACCAAATACTTATCTGGTGAAAGTTTTTCCATAGAATTTCATGTCATTCCATGGAAAAGTTTTTAACAGTTGTTTGTAAACGTTTCATGCAAGACGTATTTTTTGATGAAAGTTTACAAGCGTTACGTACCAGATGGCTCAGGAGTTATATATTATAAAAATAACAAACTCCAGAAATATCACTAAAGTTTCACAGTGATAGTGTACATTTTTTAAAATATATTTTAACGGCTTTCGACCCGTTACCCCCAAGACAGATTCTGCGTTTAATATATAATCAAACTGTGTATTCATGAACTTCCAAGTGCTTTATCTGAATATTCAAATCAAATAAAATACTAGATACCCACAACACTTAAAACATCCATGCCCTAGGCCGGATTCGAACCGGCAACCATCGGGACGAGGAGCCAGTACTCTATCCGAGGTGGCATATTGTTAAGATTATTTACCAGACACATTTTTTTTTTAACTGCTTTACGTCTCTTTTTTTTTAACATCGAGGTCTTTAGAGACGGGAAAGGATAGGGGGCAAGGATGGGGGCAAGGAATGGGAAGGAATTCGGCCATGGCCTTCTGAAGGAAGCATCCCGGCATTTGCCTGGAGTGATTTGGGGAAACCATGGAAAACCCAAATCTGGATGCCCGGACGGGGATTCGAACCGCCGTCCTCCTGAATGCGAGGCGAGAACGTACCAGACACATTCTTTGTGTGTGGATAAGGACGGTAGCCAGAGATGGCTGCAGATAATTTTCAATACAAACTGCCATAGACTTTGAAACGTAGAGAAGACAAGCAAAATATAGACCGTCTGTGTTGTGTGCGTTGATTTGAGGTAACATGTGACTTTTAATTGATTTGAATAATTCATAATTCATGAGGACATTTTTAGAACACACTTCGGAAGCTCGATTCGATTTGTTTGACGAGATCCACTGTGGGGGGCGGTGTGTTTGCGCGTGGTGGCTGTCTGCGTTTCTCGAATTCGCGTTCAGCCGGCTGGAAACATCGCTCGCCATTCAGCCAGCCAGGGAAACAAATTTTCCGCCCCGGCCGGACCACGAGCGAACCTCCCCTTCCTCCGCCTCTTCGTGGATTATTCCGGCAGACCGCACGCTCCGCTTCCCAAGGCATTCGCTGCCAACCAACGGACATAAAAAAAAACCTTCTCCGCGCTTCCGAGCGCTCTTGTTAGAACAAACCATCTGGCCACCATACCAGTCAACACGAGCGAAAAAACGTCTTCAGGAATTACTTGGAAGCAAGAAATAGGATCCTCAAGGATTGTAAGCTACCGTTTGTTTACACTACTTCAGTTGTTAGTGTTCTGTACGGAAGATGACTTTCTTTATAAGGTACTGCCACCTATTGGCCAATCATTTTATCAAAATTTAATTTAAGGCTCCGAAAAAAACAAAAAACAAAAAATGTACATTAATATTTGAACTATACGCTATGAATTTATTTGATTTACTTGAATAGAGCTACCTGCAAACTTTTGAAACGTTCTAAGGACGGAAGAACAATTCCAATTTTAGCTTTCCTAATCCTGAAATATGTAAGGGCTTATCCCAAAAATAACGATGTTTACATCAGAAAAATTATTTAACAAAATGTAAATGCCATGTTCTATCATGATACTAGCGAATATTCTTGCTTCAGAATAATTTTTAATATTTTTTTTTTTGCTTCTGTCCTTATGCATTGTCAACGTGGAGGTGGCATTAAAATACTGGTGTAGAGGCCATGGCATTTTTAAGGAATCACACCTGTATTTACCTTAAGTGATTTGAGTAAACCGTGGGAAACATAATTCTGGAAGACCGACGGGGATTGGAACCAGCGTCCTCCTCCCGGATGCGAGGCCAGAACGTTACCACTACAAGCACGCTCGGTGATTAATGAAGGAAGGACAAACTGCAAGTAAAATATGCACAGTTGATTTTAGAACGACATCGTGATATCTAGTAAGTAGAGGTATTTTTATGAAACAGATTTATGAGTGCAGGAAGAAACAGAGTTGGTAAATAAGCAAGCCAAGGAACTATACAATACAGGAATAGTTAATAAGTTTAAAAAAGAATTGTGATAATGTAATAAACTACTTGTAGATCGTGGACGGCAATAAGAGGAAAACTGTTTAAATACTGCCTCTACTACGGATACAAACATGCAGTCGGTGTTGAATATTTATCGAACGACATTAAATACGAAAATAAGCATTTTTTTTTTTAAAATTTGGTATGAATGTCATCTGACCGTGCCCGTTTTTCGTTCTTTTCTGAAACCTGAGTCTCCGTCCTAGTTCGTCGACAATGCACGCTGACGTTCCGTGCTGACAGACCTCTCTGGGCGCCCATTTCCCTAATTGGCAAATATTTGCCGCGCCGAGAGCTCGCTCCACGTCTCCCGCAAACGCTGCGTAACGCAAACCTGCTCACGGTCGCCGCCAGAAGAATATTTAGCGCACCCAGGCGAGATTCCGTCCACGTTTACATGTGAAAACTCACGGCAAAACGTGCTGTGGTCTGCGAGGTTAGAGCCAGTGATTTGAATTTTTATCAGTTTGTTTGCGCATCTAGACATGTCAATTCTGCTCCGCTATGTTTTTTTACTCCACTTCGACATCGAGCTTATTACAGACCGAGCGTGGTGGGTGAGCGGTTAACACTCTGGCCTCGCATTCGGGAGGACGGCGTTTCGAATCCCCCTCCCGGCATTCAGATTTTGGTTTTCCATAGTTTCCCCAAATCACTCGAGGTGAATGCCGGAACGCTTACTTCAAAAGGCTATGGCCGAATTCCTTTCCGTTCCTTGTACCCAGTCCCATCCCGCCCCTCGACGTCGACGAGGCGTAAAGCCGTAAGTAATAATAATAATAATAAATTGTAGTTTAAAAAACTAAAAACGCGCTTGGTAGTAATCTGAACTAAAAGGTTAAAAATAATCTTTAAATATAAAGATTTTGTTTAACAGTGATAGGACTCACAAAATTCAGGATAATTTAATTTTTTGAATAAGCATAAAGAATAAAGTCACTGATTATATTTTTTGTTGCTGGCTGTTTGTAAAGATAGAGTCATTGTTAAGTAGAGAGCAGCCTACGATTTTTTTTACATTAAAGTTAATTTTGTAATCAGTGACGTTATTGTTTAAGCTTATTCAAAAAATTAATTTATCCTGAATTGTGGGACGTCCTATTCTTGAAGATTTCCTAGGATATATGACGCTACAGCAGTTAAACGCGAAAACCACTTCTAAAACTATTATTCACCTTCTAGATGGTAGTAATTTTAGTTTTAATAAACCTGTTGGTGCTGCATTAGTTAGTCATGTAGGTGGTGTTCAGAAAATTAAGCCTCCTAGAGCCATATTTTTGCACTGTACAAACCAAATATTGAATCTTGTTATCAACCGAGCGGGGCGGTGTAACGGTTAGCGTTCTCGCCTCGCATTCGGGAGGACGGCGGTTCGAATCCCCGTCCGGGCATCCAGATTTGGGTTTTCCATGGTTTCCCCAAATCACTCCAGGCAAATGCCGGGATGCTTCCTTTAAAAGGTCATGGCCGAATTCCATCCCATTCCTTGCCCCCATCCTCGCCCCCCCCCATCCTTGCCCCCCATCCTTGCCCCCCCATCCTTTCCCGTCTCTAAAGACCTCGATGTTAAAAAGAGACGTAAAGCAGTTACAAAAAAAAAAAAAGAAGAATCTTGTTATCAATTACCTGAACGATGTCATTTAAGTGAGAAATGCTGCTGGGACGACAAAGGACATCATCATTGATTTAGAGAGAGTATACTGCGGCGAAAAAAAATCCTAATATACCTTCCTTCTATGAAGAGAAAAGTACAAGAGTATAAAAAAAATTCTACAAACTTTATTACTATTGTACTAGTTTTAGAAGAACTTTCACACAAGGCGCCAAACTCGATAATGAAAACCAAAACATATCAGCACCATACGACTGCAAAAAGTCAAATATATAGGCATATTGTGACATTATTAGTGGTTGCTGCCTATTCCGTCAAACTTGAGCTCGTGTGCAACCGAATACAACATGTAAATATGGATATAAAGACAACACAAGATCACATAAATAAATTATCACAGTTACAATGCCACGATAGAATTCGCTGTTATTTTCTAGAAAGCCTGAACATTTTTCGAAGAACTGAATATTGAAGTTAAACGTCATCGAATAGTGACAAGACAGACCTACGGATCAAATCAACCCTCTGAGAATACAGAAGAATTCTTCAGAATATCTATCTTCATCTCATATTTAGAGTCCACCATTTCTTCTCTGAGAATACGATTTTTTTCTGCACATAAAAAAATCATTTTCGTTTTTACAGTTACACCCTTAAAATATACGAAAATGGGACAAACCTTCAATTTAGCCATGGCACAAGATATACACACTCTTTATGGACGTTTTGTTACCGAGCCTACCACGTGGTACGAGAAGTTATGAAGTGAGTGATGCGGCCGTAATTGTATCCCTTAATGAATACGCAGGTTTGATTGCTCGGGCCACTCCGTTTTACCCAGCTGTATGCGAGGCAATCAAGATTGATCTAACTGCTCCAGGGACAACATGTAGCATTGGAAGGTCATTTGGTAGTACGTAGGAAGAGTGATTTTTTTGATAAAGTGTTGGACAAATATGGACTAATACCTAGACGCCTTAAGTTATTATTCAAACAGAGAATTTAATAACAAAATTTTTATTTCTTTATCTTTTTGTATTTTCTTTCATGGCAGGGAGGTGCTTGTGCACCCCATTGCAACCCCCCTCCCCCCTTTCTGTAGATTCAAAAGTCAGCTCATGTCTGTTTGTCTTAACATCACTTCTGAACAGATGGGACAATTTTGATAAAACTTGGCAAACACGTTTCTCATTCGCCTATTGAATACACAGTAAGGGTAAATAAACACCAACATCTATAACATTGTCATTTTTGCTCTCTCCTGAATGGTTTTAATAGTAAGAAGATCGGGCAACGATAGGTTCGATGCTAGTCAGAATAAAATGCAGTCTACAATCTTGAGTTAAATAGACAAACGATTTTATTGAATTTGGGACTTCAGATTATTACGTCTAAATTCTTCAGAAACAAGAATCACTGATAAACATTAAAAAAGTGAGATTCGAATGATGTGAGAGAGTAATTTTTCTGGTAACCTCAACAAATATACTACATTCTGTTATTTTTTTTGTAGGATAGGACTGTGATAATGTTTCATACAGATTACGACGAATATTTGACAAACAATGGTCTGTTAAGGTCACTGCGGAGCAGATAATGCAACTGGAATGTTAGGTTGATCAATTGTAATTCAAGACTTGAAGAATGAGTTCGTATTTTTGGTTCACTAAAAGTTTACTGGAAATGGCGCCTGAAGGCGTCACAGTTACTAGCACTGATAAAGATCAAAGGTAAAACGTATGGATTAAAATTCAATGTGGAAAAAAACCTGATATACGTAAATTGACGAAACTTTGTGTGCAGTACTTGGTGAGACAGTAGATCAGTTTTTCTTTGAGCTTGCTTCCTTCAAAATTGACATGACGGCATGAACAATGACCTTAGGCCATAAAGGCAAAGAGTATCAACTGACGAGCGAATTATATAACTTTTGTGGGGCTTTATAGACATAGATAGCCAAGTGAGCAAATATAGACCGCTAGCAGTATATCATCAGTATTTTAATGCAGTATTTTTACAGCATGAATTTTAAAAATAAATAATTTCACACCAGCACTTAGTGAATTTTGTCGCAGATGTGCTGAATCAGTATGAGCGAGAAGTGCTAAACCGTAACATCCACAATGGACAAGTTACCTGCATTTTCTTTTAGAAGACCTCAGTGGTTAATAACATCGGGAGAAACTATTATGTTTTAGAAAAAAAAAAACGAAAATTAATTATTGGTAATTGTCGTTTCATGTAACGAATACTGTTAACATTGGAGAGTAATGAGTCTAGAATAATTTCTCTAGAATTTATACCTCTTCGGAGGAGCTTCGTAAAATTGTCGAAGGTGTGTTTGGTTATAGGAATCTTGTGTATTTTAAGGAATATATAAAGGTAAAATTTAATATTGGATTTTTTTCCAGAAGTAATATGTTACACAGTAATCGAGTGACATAGGTTTCTTTACTATATATCTTCACAAGTCATGCTGCCTTCAAGGTTATCCTTTTCACGTGGCATTCAGAGATGTCCAATCTCCATCACGCTGCTTCAGAAACCACTATGAAAGATTTTATAAGCCAGTGCAGTTAAATTACACTCTGTTGATGAGAGAGATAGTATGGCGGATACAACCGGAGCCCGTGGAGCTTTAGACAAGCATAATAAGTATCTACGGTACGGGTAACGTTACATAAACGCAAAATAGATTAAATATTTTCTGGAAATTAGACAATGGCGGCAGAGTATATGATCGCCGAAACGTCGTTCTTTGCAAACGTTCTCACTCGGCTAGTTTCCCGAGAACATTTCATCTACATACAACGCCGAGAAAGCCTTCACTCTTATTAAGTTCAAAATAGTTTCTGGATTTCATCATTAGAGCACTGAACCCTAAATGCGTGAGTTTCGATTCATACTTGCTTGTTACTACACGTTTCTTTTCGCTTGCAATATGTTTTTGTTATTTAAAGGGCTAATCTCCAATTCAGAAATTCACCGCAGACTTCAGCTTCCATGTGGAGATGAGTCCATGAATTAGGACTTGGGTGAAACATTTCAAATACGGAATCGCGAACATCTAACATCAGGCTCATAGTGGTCGCCGCTGAACTGACTTCACCGAATACAACATAAGGAGAGTTGGAGCCATTATTAAATAGACCGACGTGTCGCTGTGAATAAAATTGTATCAAAACTGTGGTAGAACGCTGTGCAGCGCAGGAAATGAGTGCAAGTTCTGGATATGTAAAAGTTGGTTCTTATTCGGTAACATGTTTAATGGCCGAAAACCACAGAGAAACCCAGCTCTATCACCTTCTTCAGAGATATTAATAGAGACGATACCTTCAGACTAACATCTGTTCGGATTCGTGAGGGAACAGTTGGCTACGAGACAGTGGAGCAAGTGGGGAACTCAGTACGTGAGACCCTTCGGCCAGCTGGAATGGAGTACTCCCTCAAGGGAATTTTCAAGTTCGCAGAATGTTGTGGATGATGTTTCCCGGGAATTGGAAGCTAAGTAGAATAGTAAAAAAAAAGCTTAGATTGAAATAGGGCATTCAGTTTACCATATCTGCATTAATAAATCCATATTTGTTAAAAATCTTTATTCATTAAAGAATAATATCGTTAGAGATAACCCCTACTAAATGTCTATTAGTTTGCGCTTATTTTTTTCTTTGTTCTATTTAGTAATTTAATGGAGTTATTAAATTTTAAAGTGTTTTTGGTTACAGTTGATACGAATCAAGACAGTGAATTGTAAGTAACATATTTTAATCACTTATACACGTGTAGCTTGTTTACAACACCGGCTAATGAAAATCCATAACTTTCGTTTTATCAGGATACATTACCAAACAGATTTCACTTACTATTAGTTTTAAATGATGAACTGGCCGTTGTAAATCATCGTTTGAAGTGGTCATTAGGATTACATCACCATAAAAACTATTGTATCTGAGGATAGATTCTGATTTATGGTAGAATGACGATATATCGCGTGATTGCATACATGTTAACCATATAGTGTTATAAAATAAACCAGGTCATCAGTTTGCAGTTCGTACGAGCAGCAGGTTTGAGCTGGGGTCATCCCCCAAGTGTGCCACCTTCCCCACCGTCCTAATTGCGGGACTAATGGCGCAGGTGGCGCGGCAGCTGTCACAGGAAGCAATTACCGGCTGGCTGGAACTGTCCCGGGTGCTTTCTTCTTCTCGCTCGCTGCTCAAACGGTCGCCCTGGAACAAAGGGTCTGTCCCCGTTACCAATGTCCAAATCCAGAGGCCATTCAACAAGCTCAAACACCTACACATCAATACACAATGCTTCCTTGTTATTTCGGTAGCTGAATTCTTACTTTCGATGCAGCAATTCATTGAGTTGCAGATTAAAATATAATTGTGAAAGAATGGCTATAGTTCAATACTCACAATATGTTTCTATTTCAGTGGTGTCAGATGCAGTATTTGATCGAGAACGAATATATTTATTAAATTATCGATCAAAACAATACATATTGTACCATATTCTAGAAATCATTTGTAGGAACACCAGTTCTTGGGATTTATTGTTTATCTACATTTATATTGTATAGACAGTAACGTGTTTCAAGAAAAAGTGTTCGAGTATTTAACAGCCTTCATTTTTTTACTCTCTTTGCGTATCACAAATTACTGTCAACGTGACAGCTGCAGGGAAAGGTATCGGATACGTAAAATTCTTTGCACAACTCTACTTTTATAGTATCTCACTGTGGTTATGAGCTTAGATCTGCATTTACATTCGTGCACTATTATAAAGTTGTACTACTAAAGTTACAGAACTTCTAGTTTTTTTTAAAAAAAATTCTTTATAATATTGTGACAATTGTTCATGAAGTATAACAGCGACTTTTATTTGATTGTAGTGCTAAATGGTAGCAAGTTTTGTATTAGAATCATCTGTATCTATTAATATTTGAGAACAAAGTTCTGCAAACGAAGTAACAAATGATAAAAAAAATTTCTAGTGCTTCTGGATTTATCGGTTTCAAAACACGATTTCATTACAGTTGTTATGACATTATAAAACAGTATAACATAGCATGATAAAGCGCCACTACTTTAAATCGCACTCTACTACGGACAACATTTTTCTATAGGAACATAGACGAATGCTCGTATGCTAACCATTTTAGGCCTCGAAGAAAATTATGGTACATGTAATGCAGACAGAGTGACGTAGTACTACTCTCAACTCACACCGAATTTGAGTTCTTCTTGGTATGAAATATGTATTTATTGAATCCTTTTTTTTCGGTAGTCGAGCAACAAAAACTCCTGTTTGTCCTACCAACTTGTTAAACTATCCTATAATACACCATGGCAGTGGAGTCTGAAGTGATCGAACGTAGCAGGGTTTTATTAGAATTGCGTAATCTTTATATATAAAGATGAATGTATGTTTGTTTGTTTGTTTGTTTGTTCTTCATACAAATCCACAGTTTTCATCCGATCTCGATGAAACTTTGCACAATTATCCTTTGAAACAAGGAGAAAAATACTGTCTACATTTGGTTGAAATATTATCTGTATAAATAACACATGTTGTCTCATAACTTCGAAAGACGGCGATAGACAGACACGTTGGATATGGACGTCTCTGTACCGTGTTTACGTGTGGTGGACTGGCAGCTCAGTGGTTAAAGCGCTTGCTTACGAACGTCGTGGCCTCCGGTTCAAATCTCCGTCGAGGCTAAGATTTTTAAAAATTGTTTTTCATCGTAAGAGTCAGGCCTGGGCTGTAGGTTATTCAGATTGAATGTTAAACTGTAGATATGACAAAGTTAGGGGTGCAATGCGAGGCAAATCGTAGGTAGTCTTGCAATGTTGTAGGTGTACACTTTTTTACGTTATAATGATCCCTCAGGTGTTGCTCGCAGTCAGTGTGTGAGTGTGAACCACAGTAACATTATTATAAATACGGAAGTAAGTCTCCGTCTTTTTATTACGTTTTGACGACTAAATGGCTATATCGTTGTGATGGAATTTTATAAGGAAATCTGTATGAAGGGCACAGGATATTTTGTCCAGTATGATTAACAGTTGTAGTCACGAAATTTTGAGACCTTATCGAATGGTGACAGAAATATGTTGGAAATTGATTCTCTTTTAGAGACAGGTTCGACGGTATAGTGATATAGAGTTAGCTTTCCTGTCATATTATTCCGACTCGATATTGTTTGGGACCAATCCTTCGTTACCAACAACTTTCTATATTTAATTCTGGCAAAAAAATTCTTAATCCACGCGTACGAAGTCGCGGGTACGAGCTAGTATCAGATGTTGCCGATATTATCTTGTGGTAGAAGATAGACATGTTTACTATATCAGTTAATAAATGAAAAGTGTTTGATGAGGAATGAAACTGACGAAATTGGCGTAAATGTAATAAATCAACTATTTATGATATTCTCCATGAAAGTTGTAGAAAGGCGAAAAAATCACGAAAGGTTGCTAAAAGAAATACTAGTTCGATTTTCGGTTTCTCTTCTCACAGAGCCATTCAGCTATTTTAGTTATTGGGATTAGCCTAAATTAGTTTTGGAAGTCAAGTTATTGCTTTACGTAGAGTGTCTCCCTTCATTATTATTATATACAATTTGAACCTCACAGAAAAAAATAAAAAATATTAAACCTGTAAAGCCGTGAACCCACAATCATTGTTTGTAAATAAATGGTTAATAAACACATTTAAACAAATTTTCGAATTGAAAATGCAAATTGAAGTGTCTTGCTATAATTAAATTCTTGTTTACATTCCAGCCTAAGACTGTTTAGTTAGAGCATTTTAGTTCAACCACATTCTTTAACCATTCACCGCAAATTCTTACTTTGCTAACCAACTGCCATAGCACCGTTTAGCAGAAGACAAAAAGATTCACAAGTTTCGTAACATAAAACCAAGTGATAGATATGTTCTACTTTTGTTTTATAGTATCAGCTATTTCTCTAGTAATAATCATTCGATTTAATATCTAGAAACGTCATCTCATCTCAATTTTTTAATGTAATTGTGAATTTATTAAAATTGATAATCGTAATGGATTTTTTAATTGATATTGCCTGTAAAGTGAAATCGTACAACTAACTTCTTGTTTCATCATGTCACACCTTTATCACTCTTACCCAAAACTGTGTGAGTAGTCGGAATCTGAAAAAGTGATGATTAATCAGTTTGGAAATTTCAAAATTCACTATGATATTGATTGGATTCTTCAGTGTTTTATTTAAAAAAAATATTTTCTCTATACCACAACATCCATTTCATTCTTTATTCAGAAACATGTCAACGTGTATTTTGAACATCCTGTTAACTTTAACTGTTTTCACTATTTCATTACTCCTAGCATTCTATTTCTGTGTCTTAGTTGTCAGCGTGAAACGGGCTCATCCTCTTTAATTTTATCGGTTTTGAGAATGTTTGTAACGGGCCTGCGAGAGAGCTAGTATCAACATCGTGAAACGTTAATTTCTCAAAGAGCTCAATTAATTCTGCTTTCTTAAGCCTGTAATAACCATGAATATTAAAACGCTTTGCCAGCTCTTTTATCTCAACAACATTCATTGAAGATAACTCCATTAGCGTAATAAAAATTAATTTAGGATTATCGCTTGGTTATTTAAATAGACTCTCATGATGCATCCCATCATTCTCATTAATCTCTCAGTACCAGCTTATGTTTCTTATCTTTTCTTTCCTCAAAGTTCTGTTCCGTTAATGAGTATTTTCTCAAATATTATTATTTCATGCCAATACTTTTCCACTTCCAATTAATATCAAAATTTACAATCTGTTTAATTTTACGGTGAATAATTGCATAAAGTAGGGGTAAAGTTGGGATTTTGTTTTTATTTCAACCTTTATCCCAAATCTTCTTTCCATTAACTGCTTTAAGATACTTCGAACACCAAACTTGAACATCATTTCGTTTTTCTTTCAGCATACATATTGAATTAATTACTTTAAAATAATTCCATAGCTCAGTGTTTGTAGGTTAAATTTTATTTTTTATTGAGTTACTCATTTCTGACGTTACCTACAGTAAAATATTTTATAGGATATGGGGAATAGGGATGTTTTTAATAAAGATAAAAAAGTTCTATTCCTAAACTCACGTTTATCAGTGACTGATAAACGCTCTTACTGTTTTAAAGAAAATAATTCAATAGTAAAATTACCAAAACCTGCATGATCTACTGTTTACTTTAATACTAATTCGAGTATATCTAATGTAATGTACCTGTGTCTGAATGCGCAGATCTGTGTTTACCCCTTTTAACTACAATCAAAATAACAGAAATTTTTGAAATTGGACAGAGGGAACCCTTAGGATCAAACAGATCAGATCACATGGTAATGTCCTTTGATGCTGTACTACATAATTCGTTGTTCTGTTCGAAGGAAATTTTTACATTTATGCTTTCCAACACACTTCAAACTCAATACAAATTCTTCAAACTTTGAAGAGTGAACCCAAAGGGTAAAACACAGCCAGATTAGCTATCGTGATCATGATCTCTGACCCCTTTACTGTATATTGCGTAATATCTGTGTGGTGCGAAATCTTTGCCTTTATTGCTAACTAGTGTAGTAAGCCTGTGACCGTTTTATGCGTATCGTCACGGCTCTAGAATAGTTCCTGTTTTTATAGTCAAAGATTATGATTGGTTGACATTATCTGACCAAATACGAGCTTGACCTGTGTTTGACCCTTAGGGTGAATAAAATCTCTTGAACTTGAAGAACTCAGAAGTATTATTAGATATATTAAACAAGGACAGGGAAGATAGCACTACCGTATAATTGTTTCAAAGGTCGTAGACTCGAACTTGCTGGAATACAAACTTGATTCTCCCGTCACTAATGTCCTCGGCGTTGATGTGGCGTAAAGCTAGAATAAACAAAAGGGTAAAAGTTCATTCTACAAAATTTTAACAGTGCTGCTTGCTTCGATTAAAATCACGTTGTTTTTTATTGAGGCTGGGTAAATATTCATAGTGTAATCTTTGTTCACAGTGTCTGTAACGCTAGAGAACTTAATACAGATTATTAAATAGTTGATCAACTTCAAAGATAGAAATTAAGCAACACAGAAGTCTGGCATTCTTCTTGCAAAATTTCTCCAAGAAAGAATACTCGATTCGGTAACATATATGGTCTGATTCCCACTTTAAATAACCTAATAACTCACGAACAGACAAATAAACTGTAATGTATAAACTTTGGTCAAGTAGAAATATTAGTGAAAGTTTTAATTAAATTGAAATTTAACCTAGGCTGGAATGGCAATTGGCATTCGCGATTACAGCAGAGACCATGAGTAATTTAAGTTTTTTTTAATGTTGTTTTCTCTAGCAGTTCCACGTTTTTTCAGCTCTAAAGTTTTTTTTTAACTATGATATTCTACGAAAAGCAAACTTAATGAATGTATAAGCAAATAAATTTTGTAGTAGTTGCTTGGCTATTAAATTGTGGACATAACCTAGAATTTCTTCTAACGATATCTCTGGTCTTTGTTAATTTGTGAACGACGGCTGGCGCGTGACTATACCGTGCTCCAGCCAATAGCTATAGAGGTGAGTAAGTGGTGAGTGAGCTTAGGAAATTATATAGTATATACGACCCTTCAAGTACATCTAAAATTATTCAAATTTTGCAGAATCTATCCTTAGGATGAAGTTCGTATTTCAACCTATCGGGTCATGTGGTCATGACCTTTGACCGTTTTATGACATAGTATGTAGAGTCTGTACTCGAAAAATCTCTCTTTATTTCTCCCCCAACATATTATCCGAAAGTTCACCCTTAGGGCGAAACATCAATTAAGTACGTAGTTTAGCCAGACCAGATCAAACTACCGTGCTCTTTGATCCTGAAAAAAACTTTCAAAGGCTTACGCCTAGTTATAATTACAAGTAAATACAGATGAATATTTGTGTATTACTGTTGGTTTGTAGCTGTTCGATTTCTGTATGTAATGGTGTAGAAAGACTCAATGTAATTGATTCTATACACGTGTATATTTCCGCCAGCTTTGCATGAAATTTCATGAACCATATTCAGTGGATTTACTGCTTGATGTTATTACAATTTTAGTATTTCCTTTTGTTACATATTTTAAGAATTTAAATTGTAGTTGCAATTAAAGAAATATGTGTAGTTCTTCGCCTGATTTTTACAGCGTTAGTGTACCCTATAGTCCAGTTTTCTACTTTGATGTTAACCGAAATATTTGACTTCATTTTTGTATTTGCCTTTAAGTTAATTTAATTGTAATTGAGCTAATGTTACGGTGACAATTTCCCTATACACCTATTTTCATATTTCTTATTAGTTTTTATCTTAAATTGTTTAACTACCCCAGCCATATACTTTTGTCCTTCATGAATTTTAAATTAAAATTCGTTCAGAGTTTTGGGAAAACTATTCAACATTTTCCTTTATAATTTATTCCAGTTCCTGACTTCCTTACTCACAAAATAAAATTTTCCCCCTCCCATATACCTGAAACTGAGTGCCAACTTGTGGTCATGACCATCTCTTCTACTACTAATTCTTCTGCCAGTATCTTTCCATTCCTCATCAGTCATCACCAACATAGGCCTTGTACACTCCAAGCTCTCTCTTACCCATATTCCAATGATTCCCAATTCAGCTACTTTTTCAGTTATTAATTGTATTCATTAATTTCCACAAATGTTACTGAAACATTTTATACCATGTCAACCACGTAATAAGCAAGTACAAATACTCGAAGAATCAAACTAGCAGTTGAGCGGAGTAAAATTTGTCATTACAATACAACGCAATGCTTACAAACAATCCAAGTCATTTTTAAAATGGTAGTTTCATTTTCAAAGCGGAAGAATCCGCTGAGAAATAACGCACATTCTGAGAAGTAAAAATATTATTGATACTATAATTTCAATTTATATAGGTACTTTAAAAAGATACAAAAACGAAATAGTAAAATTTTAATAACGTCGAACATAAAAATTTCTTCATAAAAACGACAGGAACAATTACGACAAAATAAACAAGAAGAAAACAAGTTGAATTGATGGGTTATATATAATTTTACATTTTACAAGAATCAAATTGCTATAGGGAAAGTAGAGAATCATGAGAGACATGAATCAGTTAAAAAGGGTGTCAGACAAGATTCTATTCTGTCCCCATTAATAATCAACTTGTATGTAGAAGAAGCATTAAAGGAAGTGTAAGAAAGATTTGCATGTGGCGTAAGTGTACATGGAGAAAAAATCACTATGCTGCGATTTGCTGATGACATTGTCTTGTTAGCAGAAAGGGCTGAGGATATTCAGAAATTACTGAATGGCATGAACAAAATTCTGAAAGAAGATTCTGAACTAACATAAAACAAAGAAATACAAAAATGATGAAATATAGCAGAAATGATACCAGTAATAGTAGATTAAATATAAAAATAGGGTTGGATACGATAGAAGAAGTTAGTGAATTTTGTTACTTAGGAACTAAAATTACAACCTATGGCCGAAGCAGGAATAATGTTAAAAGCAATAGCAAAAAGAGCCTTCATGAAAAAGAGAAATCTTTTAGTTTCAATTATTGATTTAGGACATAAAAAAAAAATTATGTGTGGTAGTACAGCACTTTATGGTAGTGAAGCATGAACTTTAGGAACACCAGAGAGAAGAAAAATTGAAGCATTTGAAATGTGGTGCTATAGAAGGACGCTGAAAATTAAGTGGACAGATAAGGTACGAAATGAATTTGTTTTGGAAATCGTGGGTGAAGAAAGAAGTTTGTAGAATATTGTAACAGAAAGAACAGATAGGATGGTGGGTCGTATTCTGAGACACACGGGATTGGCTAATTTGTTAGTAGAGGGAACAGTCGAAGGTAAGAACTGCAGAGGAAGACAGAGATTAGAACATATGAAGCAGATAATTGGGGACGTGGGTTGTAAGGGGTATATTGAGATGAAGAGGATAGCACAAAATAGGAAGGGATGGAGGATTGCATCAGCGTTTCTAAACCTTTTTGAACCCGAGGGCCGCTAAAGTGTCAAAAATAATTCTGCAGAACACCAACTTTATGGGCCTAATTTATTAAATACCCTATCAATTGTTATACCGCGGTCCCTTGAAAACTACACGTGTAAAATACTCATAAAACTGTCATTAAATTAATTTTTAAGGGTGTACTATTCTCTTTTATACCAACTAGAGACGTATTTTATTACAGTCATATCCTCATATGCTGGAAATACCGGACTTTTGTCTGGCCGTTGAAATATAAAGGGGATTTTTTAAAAGTATTGTGCAGGCATATTGCTTATGCTCTACAAGCCTTATCCAGTACGAGTACTGAATCCAATTTAGGTGAACAATTTTAATTAATTTTTTGTGATATGTTTAATTCAATTAGAATAAAATTTTAAATATTTTGCCTGCATACCACAGCTTGAGAAACACTGACCTACAGCATTTCTGTAGGTATAAATGCCTTTCAAATACATTAAACTTAGTAACAAAGTTTTGCTGTCTTATTTATTTTCAAGTTCAGAGGTAACTCCAACAGAGACCTGTCAGCGTGACTCAGTGCGCTGAAACGCCGAACGATGGATCGGGGAGGTTTAACGGGATCGGGCATGAGACCAGACTGTTCCGATTATGGTTTCTACGTGGTTTTCCACACTCTGCTAGGTACTCCTTACTAATTTCTATCAATTAGTGGAAGGTAGAAAACCCGCCAACTACAACACATGGGCGAAGCGTTGTTTCTCGCGGTAGTGCTACCACCTAGTATTTATTATTGTTTGATAAACTGCTCTCAAATTACACACTCCTGCGCAACGGATGTTAATGTTAAATCAAATCCACCAATATTTTCATTTATCTGCACAATTTATTGAACACTTTAAATACTCATACAACACAATTCAAAGTCGTCACTGTCCAATTAATACATTCCGTCGTGGTCTCTACGCGCCTGCTTAACACCCTCCTTCTTTTTCGACAAACAGTACAGTAGTGCTAACTACAAAGAATTACATTACTACAAAAGACTTAAAATTACCCAAATATCTATACATACTACTTATGCTGTGATAGTCTATTATTTGCTAATTTATTTACAATTTCGGCATTGATTTGTGAGTGGGATCTCACAACTCATAGAGGCAAATGTCTTATAAACTACACATTTAACAAGAAAAAAATGCAGCAATCATACACAGAACATAATTACAAATTACGCAGACAGATGGCAATACTTCACCCTCTCCTTTAGTACCTACCTGGCAGTGGGTATGAAACGGTTGGCGTCAGCAAGGGAATGCGACCGTAAGACCAAGGCTCCAAATTTGACCATGCCAATAATGAATGAAACTCATCAAAGGCAGCCGAACCCTAATCTTGAGAAAAAGTGGTGAAGAAAATGAAGAAGAGGTAGCTCTAACGGATTCGCAATAAGGCGGTCTGCTTTGTAACACATGCTGTTTATTACAAATTGGCATTACAGTACTTCGTTAAAATTTACGAAAGATACAATAAACATAATCTGAAAAAATAAAACAGTATTATTTGAAACGTTTATCAGCTGCAATAAAGAATATTTTAAGATTTTTTAATTTTTTTTTAAATTTCTCATCTTGCAGTCTCGATATTTTTCTAAAAAACTTTGATTTGGCTGATATGATAGTGGAGAACTGGCCCCTCTGAACGTCCCAGAATTATGGCATCTTGACACAGCTGTAAGCTCAAAAATATTTTATCAATAAAATACTCAGAAAATTGCAAGTAATGTTACTGAATCGAATTGCGCTCTGGGAATTGCTTTGCTGATGGGTCAAGAATGATGTATATGTGTAAAGTGCAGTCCTAATTAAACACTGCGTGTTTACCGACATTGTGAACAAGATTTACGTACTAACAGTGTTACGTAAATCTCACTATCGTCGTAGAAAATATTGCCAAGAGAGCATCTATAATACACGAGGCCCAGCGGTCGTGAATGAAATCACCTTAATCTGTAGCAGCTAACATAGTAAAATTACACAATTTACCGCAACGGTGATAGGCACTCCCTGGAGAGAGCCGAGATGCTGCCGCATTTCCTCAACTTTTCATTTTATTTCCTGCACTGCCTCTTCTCATTCGCTGATCGTGGTCGATTTTCTTCAGATAACATGTTTCCATGATGAACAGTGACCTCCAGGATGAGCGGTCAAGGGCTGAAGTATCCCATTTGTATGGTTTATGTGATATTTCTTTATACAAGCCTTGATAACATCTTTAAATCGCTTCCTCTGAGCGTTTAATCACCGTTAGTTCTTAGCAGAACACTTGTTTAGGAATGCGACTATTGGACATTCGGATCACGTGGCCGGCCAATCGCAGCTATCGTTTTACAAACATAGATTCTATGCTAGAGGTTGGGCTTGTTCGAGAATACTGATATTGGTGCGTTTATCCCGCCATATTATTTGAAGAATTCTTCTCAGGCAACTTTGGCTGAATTATTCCAGTGTCTTAAGATGTCGCCTGCAGTATGTTCAGCATTTAAATCCTTAAACTAAGGTGGGAACAACAACAGAATTGTTTAGTAATATCCACCTCCAGCTAAACAAATCTATATAAATGAGAAAGTTTGGATGTGTGTTTGGATTTACTTCTGGAATCAATCACACCTTAATAACTCAACACATTTAAATGAAATTTGGCATCAAGTCAGTTAATTGTGTGCGAAGTGACATAGGATAGATTTTATCCCGCTAAAACGCATAGTTCTTTTAGAAATTGTCATTAATATCAATTCGCAAACAGCAAAGAGTTTCCTACTTCTAAGATAGCCGTGCCACGTTTACTCTTTGCTTTTTACGTAAATCTCAAACACTACTTTTCAGAAATAGAAGCAAAAACCGTCCTACATATGCAAGTTTGTGTTTAGTTCAAAAGCCATAAAACCAACGCACTTGATAAATAATAGTTTGGAAGCTGGAAATATAAATCTGTATTTAACCTTAAATTAAAGAAAAAGGTAGGTACTGTTGTCAAGTTCGCAAAGAGATATTTTCATTTGCGTACATAAAATAGTATGACATATCAAATATTACACCATAATTTCGTTCGTAATATATGCGTCACAATAAATGTGAAAAATCAAAGCTTAGAAAAAAAAAAAAAAAAAAAAAAAAAAAAAAAAAAAAAAAACGTAAAATGCTATGAATATATCAGCACGAAAGTCAGTTCACTAAAAGTTCAAAATTTTGTTCCAGAAATGTTGTATTTATAAAAATGTTAGGATTCCATTCTATCTCGGTTTAATTTATTTCCTGTTTCTTTTTTGCCAAAATTTAAAACTTAACTAACCCTTTTTATTTTTTGTTCAAAATTTTTGTACAAATAGTAGAGACTATGATTCACGAAACAGTGCTTTTTACTTAATGTTCAATATTCTGCAAATATCTATAGAATCCTACACTTAATGTATTCAATGGGCTAATGTAGAAACTTATTGTTTCATGAAGCAACACCGGAAGTCGTTTACAATAGAATAAACCTCATTTACATGGAGCTTATGAAAGCTGCTAATTGATTACTAATAATAACTAAATTCCATCTGCCTTATGCTGAAACAAAAACATTTTGGTCCAGACAGCATTTCAACCAAACCACTATTTCTGTTAATATTGCCGCTACAAAATCAAACGATATACGAACAACACATTAAATGCACTGGAACTACATTTCGAGTAGTAACAGAATTTTCTATATAAAGTTTCCTGTTTTCTAACAACACAGATGAATCGCGGCGATTTTTGAATCTTATCAGAAATGAGAAAGTATAATTCCTACTGCCATATGACGTCTTTTTGAACCGACAGAATTGTTGCAAAGCAAGGATTTTCACCGACATTTACTATCCAGGGGCAAGTATATGACCGAATTAGATCTATGCTTCCTTTGTCAAATACTAAACCACAGTTTTTACAGATATATTTCATGGGCGATGAAGAAGCAGAAACTGAAAGACGTTAGAGTATTATTGGTTAGGGAATTCAAAACGGCTTTGGGCTGGCGTTAGGGGTGGGGGGAGGGGGTAAGCGGTTCAAATGTATCTGGGGCCGCACGGCTGATGGGGGCCCCGATCACCGGCTGTAGGGGCCCCCCACTCTACAAGTTTTAGAGGTCGCCCATTTGGTCTGAGGGAGGGCCCTAACTGATGAATTCGCCAAGAGCTCCCAACTGTTCACCCCGGGCTCAAAAATCCTAGAGCCGGCAATGCCCGGAGTAACCTGCAAGGTAGTGATCCACCCCTACCGTGTGCCACGAGGACAACACGAGAGATGTTACAACGCATCGACGAGTTGCAAGATCGCAGTACTCCTACCTGGCATAGGGCACCTAAAGTTCAACGTGGGATCAGAACCTCGTGAGCATTCTGGCGTACTTCACATCGCACAACAACCTGTGCAAGATGTGAAGGTCGAGCTAAGAACCTATCAAAATCCTCGCTGAAACTGGGATTCAAGCTAGGGACTTTTCTATCTCCAGTTGGACGCCCTAACCACTGAGCGTCCAGACCTCTCAAGAAAATCGTATATTACATCACTCTTCCACGCGGACGAAGTCGCGGGTAACTGCTAGTCAATCATAATTATTAATCAGGTATCCAGTATTACTCTTGGAGGTGTTCTCCGTAATATCTTGTAATCAGGATGGGTGTCACATTATTCCTGTGTAACTGAATCTCATTTGGAAACACAACTGGTTCGTGATTAATACTACGGCCATAAGTCGGTTGTTAGCTGAGGCACCTATCAAGAGGATCAAGAGAATAAGTGAATGTGCCTACAGCAGGCCCCTGTATAGATGAATGCTTTCCGTTCTGCAGGCAGCTAAAGCCACCTCCGTTGCAGTGTTCCATCTTTTAGGTGAAATTTACAACTGTCTGAACTGTCATTTACCTCCTTGGGAAGGAGGCGTCTGTTATTAAATGGTGCCCTCACTTCTCGCGGTTAATGGCCTGATATTATCCCTGCACTCGTCCTGTCGCTGTCGCGGAATTATGTAGCAAGAGCTGAAATTCTCCTTAAGCAGACCAGTCAGTTCGTGTTCGTTTAAAATTGTTATCGACCAAGACATATACAGTTCCTGAGACACTAGCACTACGGATCAATAACCCGCAGCAATTTATAGCCTAAACGGAGAGGTTCAGGTTTCACGACTGCGATAAGACACGCGAAGTTTCTCGTGAATTCTATTAATATTCGTATCATATAATGATTGTGTTGTTCTGGACTACTATGAATAACACTTCATCTAACGCGAGTTTTACTGCCCGCGATTTCGTCCACGTGTAATTTGAGATTTGTGCCGTTATTTCACACATGAACTGTGATTTTTTTTTTTTAAATCTGCTTAATGTCTCTCTAACAGCGAGGTCTTTAGAGACGGGAAAGGATGGGGAGCAAGGAATGGGAAGGAATTCGGCCATGGCCTTTTGAAGGAAGCATCCCGGCATTTGCCTGGAGTGATTTGGGAAACCATGGAAAACCCAAATCTGGATGCCCGGACGGGGATTCGAACCGCCGTCCTCCCGAATGCGAGGCCAGAACGCTAGCCGTTACACCACTACCCTCGGTTTGAAGAACTGTGAAAGAAATGCTGAATGGGTAGGAAAAAACAATGCCCTGTTTTTCCTTTTCTTTTTTTTAAACGTGTTTGTGGACCTCATTGCGTTCCTACCACTCCTTAAAACCGACACTAATTTGGAAGATTTTATGGTCATGGATAACCCACACGCATTTTTAAATTATTAATATAATTTCTCTGTAAGCAAGATTTGAAAGTGTGCTATCTAAGGTGTACTCGATTAGATTAGTTTATTTTAATGTATGTAAAACATAGTGCAAAATACATAATTCAGTCACAAACTTTGATTTAAACACTTGTCATCGCATATGTAGGAAAGATAATATCAGATGGATATTTCTGTTACGGAACAATTAAATTAACAGTTCATATTCCTCAGCAGGTGATTCTCACATCAAAAAATTACTTAAGCTATCACTAACGTGACATAACCTAGTACTAAGTATAGTTTCGATGACATGGTTGGCTTTTATTGCTTGAAGCGTGCACACACAGATACAAAAATTTCAAAATTTGTGATGTGGGCCTCTGTGTCGGGGATGAATGGAAGTACTAATCAGTATAAATGTATTCTATCACTAGGTGTAGTTTTGATGAAATCCAAAATTATTTTTCGCGCGATGTGTCCACCAACAAAAATACCACAATTGACGGTTTGGCACCTGTATCATTCAGAAATATGTTGCTGATCTAGATATAACGTATTCTTTATGTTAACTGATCCTATTGTAAGAAGTTTCGTTGAAATCTGTTTATTAGTTTTTGCAAGATGAGCACAGCTATAGATCAAAATTTCAAAATTTTAAGTTCTGGTTCTTGTACCATCGGGAGCTAGGTTACTAATCTAGATTAAAAGGCTAATGTATTTATTTTTGATTAACTTTAATTGCAATGGAGCGCACTTTCCGGTGGAAACTTCCCTACACATCCATTTTTCCAACTTTCCTGTATTCACCGACTTTGAATAAAAAGTGTACTGTATCCTACCCAGTGACATAAGATATCACTACGTTTAGTTCAATTAAAGTCCATCTATGAATTTATGCGTGATGCGCCAGGAGAACGACAGATATTTCTAAATTAATGGTTTTGGACTGTCTTAGCTTCTGGGGTTGTTGTCAATTTGAATAAAAAAATATCCTATATCCTAACCAGTGACATAAACTATTATATGCAATTTCGTTAAAATGTCTCTGTTAGAAATATGCATGAACATACAGAAAGAAGAAAATTTCAAATTTTTATTGTTTTTGCTTCTTTGTCATTAGTAGTATACAAACTGATTTTACTCTTTTTGAAATAAATTTCATTGTACAGACACGCTGTTCCTACATAGATGACATTGAATTCCTAAGTACCATAAAAGTAATTGCTTTATTGTACCAAACTTGTTTATAACATTTGGATCATTAAGTTTAATGTTATTATGTTTCATGCTAAATGAATTAAAAACTATATTTTCCGAGAGTATTTGTTTACGAATAATTTGTGCAAGGTATGTATCTTAAACACATTGACTTCTGAAAATTGTTCACATCGACTCTTGTGAGTAGAAAAGAATAAACGAAAAACTGCTCTCGACAACAAAGCATGGCTCCTTATTTTTGTTTCATGAGTATCCTAAACACAACGCATCGATAAAATTACCCTTGTGAAAAAGGATATCTTAGACATTTCCGCCGTTTCTTCTGCATCTCTGATAAGCTATATAACTTTCAACTGAAGCTAATTTCACTGTATGCTTGTCTATTTTTAAAAATGTAAATCAAATGAATTTCGATGATGATGATGGCAAAAAATTTTCATTTAACATGAAAAAAAGGGCTAACTTGGTATTAAACCCTCGCGAGGAAGATATACTTAGTCTGGTAAATGATTTGACTCTGGGCGTATGTGAGAACGCTCTTATCAGTCGGAGTGGCGTAGTACGATGGACGATGTCAGCAGGAGGATTTGGTCCTTTTGTGCTCGTCAGACAAGCCAGTCACGTGACTAGGCAGTCGACGAACCGAGAGGAGCCTGTCTGTGCAAACAGCACGCGGGTCGATGGTGTATCTGATGGAACACGTATGTGGCGGACTCTTGTGTTTGCCCACGTCTCAAGCTGAGCCGGCGTTAAGAAATGTCACAGGATGTAGACAGTGATTTCTGATGGATACAGGAAAGAAAATGGATTCGTTTACTCTTATGCGCCGTGAGTGAACTGGCTTTTAAGTATCATATTACTTTCGCTTTATGTGACCATCGTGTTATCATAGAACTTCCGTTTCAGCAATTTTAAATCTGGAGTGGCCTGGTAGCACAGTGGTTAAGGTGTCTGACTGGATACTGAAAGGTCCCCGGTTCGAGAGGGAATTTTCACAGCCCTTTAAACCGACCTTCATCTTGGCACAGCTTGCTGTGTAATGTGAAGTACGTCAGAAAGCTTCAGTGGTTAGGATTCCACGTTACACTGTAGGTCCCCTATACCCGGTTGGATTATTTGTTTACGTCAGGTAAGGGAGCGTTCAGAAACTGCGTGGTTCCGTCTAAAAAAGAGGGGAGGGGTTGGCTGGAAGGCTGCGCTGCACTACATG
This sequence comes from Vandiemenella viatica, assembly GCA_031002005.1. Lineage (NCBI taxonomy): Eukaryota > Metazoa > Arthropoda > Insecta > Orthoptera > Morabidae > Vandiemenella > Vandiemenella viatica. The sequence goes on from JARYHS010013631.1 coordinate 28,724,154, forward strand.
GGGGAGGGGTTTCCGAACCAGGCCACGTAGCTTTCCATTCATATCATTTTTCACAATTAAAATGAGGTACAGAACACACAACAGCATATAAATATTTATTTCCTTCATTTAGTCATCTCCGAATGTAATTTACAATAGTTTGACAAGAGAAAACAGTGCAAAAATGTCTTCTGGAATCAGCAATGGAAAAAGCTACGTGCTACGGGGAGGGGGGGGGGGAAGAGGCAAAAGCCATGCCGGGCTACGTGGGGGGATAGGAGAATTCACATGAGGCCAAAATGGAGCTACGTGGTTTATGCACGCTCCCTAAGTAGCCACCCTATCTCCGATGCCAGGCTAATTGTACCTCCCTCAAGAGGGTGTAACCAACCTTCGGGTTTAATAGAAAGTTAGCTTTTTTATATCTTAATTCAAAAATTTCAGTAAGAAATATAATTGTCTTTACATATGTGACACAACGCCATTTGACGTCATTGCACACTGCTGATATTTATACGATGTCAGTACAATCTCTTCATCCTAGCCTTCTGCTATATACATGACCATCATCACAATATACAGGGAACCCCCCGAATGATTTTATTTTTTCGAATGGAAATTTCTCCTTAATGCCCCTAACTAGGATCCTATTATTTCTCCCACAAAAAAGCCTTAACGTTAGTAAAAATTCCAGATTTAATTTTAATTTAATGTAAAAAAAAATATTGAAATCTCCGAGGCAGAATCAAATTTGTAGTATAAGTGTGATGAACTGATTTGGGGCCAAGAGTAACCCCAACAATATTTACTTGGTACTCAAGCTAATCCCATATACTTTGCAGCTTATCCGGTGTTGCTGTTTGGATGGTGGCAGTTACTCTCGTTTTCATTGCGTCATTGATAGCCGTTAATTTGACAGGTAGTATGAAACTTTGCGTTGCACTCAAACAATCTTACACGTGAAGAAATCGTTTTCCATCAACTGATTATGACCAAACTCTCAAAAATCAATTATCTATTCTTAAACGCTTCCGGTAAGGGGTTGTACCAGCTGTTACCAACCCTGTTTGAAAACAATCGATTTCTCAACACATTCCGCACAACAGGTTTGAGAATTTGCAGTTTTCGGCTGGCTTGCTGAATTGGTTTTCTCGGACTACGTGAAAAAGCATGCTAAACATGTTGCACATTCTGTTGAGACACGCTCGTCTGACTAAACTTGTGCCTTAGTAAAGGCACAGTTTTTGATAAACTGACGAAATGAACGTAATATACTTCATTTATTAAGAGGATTAAGTCCGTGTTTTCGACAAAACGCATTCCGATTCACTGTAAGCAAATTCAGTATTTATGTTACGCCCTCACCTTGTTGACGTGAAAAAACTAGAAACTGTCACACTCCCGTGAAAGATGCCTCTAGCAATATCTCTTCCCAAATAAATAAGCTTCAGAACGTCCACCTCACATGATTTGTAGTTTGTTTTGGGAGAGGTATAATTATCGCCTAGTACAATCTAGTGTTGCTATTTCCCAATTTTTGTAAATCAACATTGTGGATAGGCTAGTAATTGTCTACTTTTCTTAGGTTCTCTTCTTGGTTTAGTAAACAAAGTAAAATAATAATGCCACAATTTTTAGGGTTCCCTACGGCCGTATCCAAAGGGATTAGGAGATCTGTTACTTACGCTCCTCCTCCTATCCGTTTTCCGTCTGTTCGTCACAGGTCTCTAATAATTAAACGGAACTATTGGGAGACCCAGAATTTTCACACATTATTTGTTTTGTTGAACCAAAAGCAAATTTTGAAAATTCACATTTACGAACGTGTTTATAAAAATAAATTTAATCAAAAAAAAAATTTTTTTTTTTCTACCCCAAAATGTGAGTATAATTGTTTAGAAATCACTAAGTAGAGAACAAACTTTTTTTTATTTAAAAATAAATACATCAGTGGCCGTCATAGCTGTCGATTACGACCATTCTTATCAACATTTTTATCTCAAAAATAGTATTACAAGCACGGATTTTTATATCGATTAAGTTGCATCTAACCCACACAGAGGGCCATTAACTGCTCCAGCCATATTGGAGCAGAATATTGCGGAGTGTGTTGCCTTTCGGCATTTACTTCTCGTTATTTGTTGACGGTGTTTTTCATCGCTGTCAGGTTGCCGTTGATGTTTGGCTGAAGATGATATCTTCAGATGGCGGTGACCGGTGGTCCTCGCGCATGGTGGAAAGGTCTTAGGTGGGAGTAGCTACTGGCGCGACTTCCCTTAGTGGAAGTCGCGTGAGGAGCTCTGTGAGGAGCTGGATGAGAGGCTGCAGTCCATCATCCTGACGAATGCAGGAGGTGTGACAGCAAGCCTCTCTTCCCTGTCTTGCCTCTCCCGTGTCTTGAATCTTGTTCTTCTTTGCTTGATGGCGTGGCTGCTTCTCTGCAGCAGTCGACTTGCTGGTGCCGGGGGCACCGGTGTGTTGGTTTCCCGCAGCGGCCCTCTTATGGAGCCATGGCGCTGCCGTGGTGGGTGCTTCTTGCTGCGCTCCTTCTTCCATGCGCTGCAGCCCTGGTATGATGCCGCGTGATTTCGGCCGCAATTGCAGCAGAAGGCGTCTTCGCGGCGCAGGTTGCATTCCGCCGCGCGATGACCACGCCCGCAACGAACGCACCTAAGTGGGTTCGTGCACTCGCGTGCACAATGCCAAAATTTTTGACAATTGTAGCACTGAGCGAGCTTGCGGGAGGACGGCCCTGGCGCGGTTTTCTTCTCGTTGGCACTCGGTTGGGTTTTCTTAGGACCTAGGAGCCCGTCACGTTTTTTTTTTTTTTTTACCTTTCATTCCCCCAGCTGAGGGCCAGGGGCGAGCCGTTGGAGGGCATAACAATTGCCCTTTTCGGCTTTTGATACCTTATGCTCCCAAGAGTTTTTATTAATTAAAATGGTAGCAATTATAACAGACAGTAAATTTTTTTAGAAGTAACAGTATTTACATATTTTTTATATTATAAAATAAGAAAAGGACACATTTAACAGCTTTAGAAAAGTAGCAGAAATTAACAATTTAACATCAAGCAGAGCTTTTGATGATGAAGGTGTTTAAAAACTTAATAATTGAAACAACTTTCAGCAGTCATTGATACAGAATTTTTAGTGATTTTAATTATAGAATTTTTGTGATAGTTAACAGTTTACTATAAATAATAACATTAACTATAATCTTTAGGATTTTAATGACGATGAGATGAAGAGATGGGTGAGAATTGATTTTGGGACTGTACTTTTTCTTTGTATATATATATCAAAATATATACAGTAATCCTTGCTGCATTGGTAATGGTTTGAGTTTATTAATGCTTAGAAGTATTCGGTATAAATGTACTGCAATGTTTGGGCAGTGCCTGCGATATTAGATGTGAGAAATGTTTTCTGGTGTCTTCATCACTGCATTCTTCTAAAATTGAGAGTGCTATTATGTGAGGAGGATATATATACTTTTGCTTGGGGCGTTTGTGGTTTATAAGTTTTGCAGTGAGTAACGTAAGGAGATCGGGGCGGTTTGCAAGAAGGCGCTGACCATATTTCTGTCTGAGCAAAAATAGTCTATTACGAAGTGGTTCTAATTTGGATATTGAGTAAACCAAAGCAGATGGACTGGTGTGATCGAGGCGAAGGATGTTACGAAGGATACGGCGCTCACTAGATTCGAGATGCTCAATTTTGGAGGGGGGGAGGAGAGAGGAAATAGGGGCGGCATACTCCAAGATGGGGCGGACAAACATTTTGTAGGTGAAAAGTAAAGTGGGTTGGGAGTTGAAAGAAAGTTTCGGACGGATACATTTAATAAGGTTAGTGCGGGAAAATAGCTTCTGTGTTAGGGATTTGAAATGTTGATTAAAGTTGAGGGTTTTGTCCAGGTATATGCCTAAATATTTTACAAAAGGGGATATAGTGATTTTTGTATTCCAGATTTTAACTTTTAAATTTGATTCGGACTGGTAGAGAGTGGAAGTCTTATGTCTATGTTGGAATAGGACTGATTGAGTTTTTGTGGGGTTAGGTTTAATCCGCCACTTTTTAAAATAATTTTCAAGTGTCGTTAGATATCTATTGGCGCGGTGGTTAAGAAATAGTGTATTTCGATGTGAACTCCAGTAAGCGGTGTCGTCTGCATATAGTGCCATAGATTCAGATGGCAGGAGAGGTCTAGGGATATCAGAAGTATACAATATGTAAAGTATGGGAGAAAGCACGGCGCCTTGCGGTACGCCGGCCTGAGGAGTGAAAGGGGAAGAAAGAGTATCATGAATTTTGATCTGGCAAGTCCGAAAAGAGAGAAAATTTTGAATGAGTTGAAGAAAAGTGGGGGGAAAGCCAAAGGAAGAAAGTTTGTAAATAAGTCCATCGTGCCACACCTTGTCAAAAGCCCTTTCTATATCCAGAAATATGGCGAATGTTGCATGACCTGCGTTTAAAGATTTGGTGATGTCGGATGTTAATGCAAGTAGGGGATCAGATGTTGAATGATGAGGGCGAAATCCGGCCTGAAATTGTGGTATTAAGTTCAGTGAGTTGGCGAAACGGAGGATGCGTGATTGAAGGATTTTTTCAAAGATTTTTCCAGGAACGGGTAAAAGAGAGATGGGACGATATGAGAGAGGGTCATGGAGCGGTTTTTTAGGTTTCGGTATCATAATGATTTGGGCGCGTTTCCAGAGAGGAGGAAAGTATGAGAATGACAGACAAGAGTTATAGAGGAGGTGGAGGAAGGGAATGATTACATGTCGAGGTGACGAACGGAGAATAAATCTGGTTATTCTGTCATGACCGGGTGATGAATTTCTACCTGTGTAGAGGGCACTTTCTATTTCCATATCTGTTATTTCAGTGATAAGTGAATTTTGTAATTCGTTTGGGACGTGAGGTGAGTGCAGGATGGACGGAAGGGTGCGTCTGACGAGTTTTTTGAATGAATCATCAAATAGGGGGTCACTCGGTGATGAGTAGATTTCCTTCATCGTTTCCGCGAACATGTCGGCTTTATCTGAATCACATGTTGATGTAATGTTGTTGACAGTCAGTGGGTGGGAAGGAGAAGAGTATTGTCCTGTAAGGATTTTGAACCGTTTCCAATAAAGACCACCTCGTTTGTAATCAAGAGTAGCACAAGTCTGCTCCCACTGTTGTTGTCGGTGAAGTGCTACCTTTCGTCTAATAGTTGCATTCAGTCTGTTCCATTCACTCCTGAGTAATGGGTTATGATTATGTTTTAACTGCCGGTAAAGTCGGCGTTTCATGCGGATGAGAGGGAGCACGGAGGGTGGCAGCGTTGGCTTATATGGAAAAATTTTCTTATTCGGGATTGCTGAATCTAAAGCAGTCTGGAAGGTTCTCTCGAACTCTGAACATAGGTAGTCAATGTCTGAAGAATTTCTGACGTGAAACGGCCGAAGAAGAGACTCAGATATGGTAGATCGGAATTTTGACCAGTTAGCTTTAGAGTAGTTTTTAACGATGCGAAATAGAGGGGAGGACTTTATTTTGTGGAAAGAAGACGAAAACGTGATGGGAATATGGTCACTGGTAATGGAGTCGCCGAGGCGTGCTGTAGATAGGGTATCATTGAGTGAAGGACTATATAGCACATGGTCAGGGGATGATGTGCCGCGAACAGAAACAAGTGTGGGAGAGTTTGTGGAAAGATGGCAAATATTTTCGGAAAGGATGAAGTCAAATAGGGCAAGGCCTTTGGAATTACAGGAGTGATCTCCGAGGGATGTGTGCCGAGCATTAAAATCACCCAGAATTATAAAATTTTTAAATGAGGAAAGATATTTTAAAAATTCAACAGGAAGAGGATCTTGTGGGCGGGAGTATAAGCAAACTACAAGAAGAGGAGGCGAGTTTTTGTGGAAGACTTGAACGGCAACAGTTTCAAGGCAAGAGAACTGAGCAGGAAGGGAGACGTGTGTGGCAGAGATTGAAGATTTAGTGAAAATGGCTACACCACCCCTTGCATTGTCTGGCCGATCTCTTCGAAAGGTTGTATACCCAGAAATTTTTAAAGGGGATGAGGGAGAAGCGAAGGTTTCAGCCACGGCTACTATATGAGAATCATGTTTGATAACTGAGGTGTGGAGAAGAGTTCTTTTATTACGGAATCCACCAATGTTCACGTAGAAAAAACGTAAGGCTTCACTCGCCATTGTCGGGTATGTCTAGTCGGGAGAGGTAGGATGGAGGAGGTAGTTTGCTAACTGTGACGTGTAGTTGGTTGTTTTCTTGACTAATTTTAACAGTTCTATTTAGAAAATGTCGGGACTGTTGTTTCATGAGTTTGATGATATCTTGTTTTCGGTCCTGAAATAGGTTAGTCAGTACGGTAATTAATAGTCTGATTAAATCGTCTTTTAAGGTTAGGTCGTCCACCATTTCAGAGTCAATAGTCTCAGGTATGGGAAGAGGGTCGTCTTGGCATTTAATTTTTGCTGTCATATTCGGAGCTATTGCTTCCTTAGGTTTCTTGGGACATTTTTTAGATGTGGCGTTATGAGAACCAGAACAGTTGGTACATTTTGGGGGAGCTTCTTTTTGGGGACATCTGATAATGGGGTGATCACCACCGCAGTGGGTGCATGTAGGGGTCCGTTTTGTGCATGAAATTGAAGGATGTTCGTAACTGAGGCAGTGGGAACATTGTGCTGGCAATGGAGGTGGAGGATGAGATGGCTCGGTGCGGTACCGAAACATCTGGAAGAAGAAGCCCTCTTCCAGAAGTTGATCTATTACATATTTATTGGGTGTGATAATACGCATCATCATCGTAGGTTTGTTGGTCTGTCTAGATCTGATTCGGAAAACTTAAATAAACTCAAGATTTTGCTCTGTTAATGCTTGTCCAATTTCTTCTTCAGAAATGTCAAAGTCCACTCCCTTGACCACAACTGAGAAAGTAGGGGAACGGAGAGGTTGTGGGACAGTGAAGCGAGGAGGAGCATATGTTACAGAGACTTTTGTATGAAATGCAGTGGAAAGCTGGGTCTGGATCAGACTGGCGAGGTCAGCGCAAGGGCTCTTGACAATGAGAGAGGCACGAGTGGTCTTGAGGTAGTCTATTGGTTTTTGAATATAATGGCGGAAGGCTGTGGCGATTTCTTTTTGCGTTATTTGAGAAGGGATGTTGTTCACAAAATAGGTGTGGACGGGTGTAGGACCTCTATGATGGAGGAGGTGAGGGGGAGATTGTTGTGAAATGGATGGTGATCCAGGTGAGAGAGGTGAATTGTTTTCAAAAACGTCAGGGCATGGTGATAAGTCCATAGGTTCAGAGGGAGCGGGGCTGGGAGGAGTGGAGGGTCCATTCTGTTTAGATTTCTTCGTTGCAGGAAGAATTTGAGTTGAAATATTTACAGGGAGCTTTATCTTGGAGGCTTTTTGGCGAGTTGAAGAGGGTGGTGGAGTCCTAGACTTAAGGGCATCAGAGTAGTTTTGGGAAGGATGCTGGGATGACATGGTGAAAGTGTAGCGTGTGGTTTGCGTCGCGTGTGTCGCCGGGGCTGAGGTTGTCACCGTAAGGTTCGACAACCCCGGAGACACCCTACACAGAGCAGCCCGCGGGATGACCGCCAACGACGGGTCCCTGGAGCGCAGATGTCCCTAACAAGCTTTCGGATGATTTGAGTAGTTGTGAAATAATGAGAGATGAGGTGATTTGAAGATCTCGACGAGAAGTCTCGACGTGCCCGAACAGAAGCTGTAGACGCAGGAACGGCAGCAGCAGGCTCGACGAAAGCTGATCGTAGACTGTGAGGACGAAGAAAAACTGTTGTGCGAAGAAGCAGTAATCTATAGAACGACGAAAGATGTGATGATCTTGCAGATTTTCCTGCGCGAAGCGCAGGAAAGAATTTTTCTCTTTCTCTTGACTAGAGACGTCGATAGCTATAGGCGTTGAAGCAACAAATAATAGTAGCACGAGTAAACTTAACAGCGTAAAATTGGCAGCACTGCTAGTTAAAGATTCAACTAGCGCGAATCAGCGTCGAAAGCAATCTCACTCAACAATGAGCCCGTCACGTACAAGATATCTATTAAATTCATTAGAGAACGAATCTTAACTGCGCGAGGCTCTACTCGCACTTGCCTAGTTATTAGCTTAAGTTAACCAAACTGTCATACACATTATCATAATTGGAGGAAAATTAACCACTGTTTGTTACTTTGCATGAGATCAGGTATTTTTGACATATAACCGAAAGTATAATTCACACAGTTAAAATCCCATAGGCACGAGATTTCATAGTTGATAATTTTTACTAATTTCTTGGACTTCTGTACTATTAAAATATAGACTCACTCTATAATTTTTAATTAAATATGTTAGTCATTAAATTCGTGATTCAAGCATTTATATTGAATTTTTTTGTTAATGTAAACTCTGTTACTTTACGTCATCGTCACAATTCTAATATCCATATTATGTGGACAGTAAACAATAGTTTACGTTTTTTTTTGCTGTCGTCAGTCTTTCGACTGGTTTGATGCAATCCTCCATCGCTTCCCATCTTGTGCTAACCTCTTCATCCCTACATCTCTTCATCTCTTCTTCTCTACATACAACACACGTCCTCAATTATCTACTTCATATATTCTAATCTCTGTCTTCCTTTACAGTTCTTACATTCGACTGTTCCCTCCCTTAACCAGTCCAGCAGGTTTCAAAATATTACCTACCAGCCTGTCTCTTCTTTCTGTAAGCTTCTTCCACAAACTTCGTTCCTCACCCATCATTGCCAAAACTCGTTCATTTCTTACTTTGTTTGTCCACTTAATTTTCAGAATTCTTTTGTAGCACCACATTTAAAATGCCTCAATTTTCTTTCTTTCAGGTTTCAGTGTTTCGCTACCATAAAGTGCTGTGTTCCATACATAGAGTTTTAAAATTTTTTTTCTAATATTTGAAACTAAAAGATTTATCTTTTTTCTTGAAAGCTCTTTTTGCTAGTGCTATTCTGCTTTTAACATCATTCTTACTTCGGCCATCGGTTGTAATTTTGCTTCCCAAGTAAAAGAATTTACTTACTTCTCCTATTGCATCCGATCCTATTTTGATATTTAATCTACTAGTATTGGTATCATTTCTGCTACATTTCATCACATTTGTCTTGCTTTGATTTATATTCAGTCCAAAATCTTCCTTCAGTATTTTGTTCATGGCATTCAGTAACATCTCAATATCCTCAGCCCTCTCTGCTAATAAGACAATGTCGTCAGCAAATCGTAGCATACTGATTTTTTCTCTCTGTACACTTATGCCACATGAAAATTTTTCTTTTACTTTCTTTATTGCTTCTGCTACATACAAGTTGAATATTAACTGGGAAAGACTACAACCTTGTCTCACACCGTTTTTAATTGATACATGTCTCTCATGGTTCTATACTTTTATTATAGCCACTTGATTCTTATATAGTTTATAAAGTTAGACCGGACTTCTTTAAAATTTTGAACATCTTGTACAACCTAACAACAGTTAATAGGTGCATATGGAATCTGAAGCTGACTTTGTCGTAGTTGTATCATGTATTAATTTTGTCGGAATCCAGTGAACCAGTATGTAGTGAATTAGAGTCATACTAGTAAAAACAGAGCGATTCTTCTTGCCGAATTTCTGGTATCGTCGCTGGAAATAGAAAAAAACATCTTCAGGTGATACTATGTGTATCCGGTTACGAATGCAGTTAAGTGCTCTTTTTTAACTGGTGGTGACTTTTTATCACACATGTGACTAGTTACTCTCAGTTGTACATTCTCAAGTGACAGTTCAATGTCATATTCCCACTGCCCCCCCTCCCCCCTTCAACTCACATCCCCCTCCCGCTGCCTGTACCAACGAGAAGACCGCTGTGTTCACGCAGCCGGGTGACAAATGTACTAGCGGGGATCTCTTCCCCCTGTGCATGTTGCTGAAGGCCAGTGGAGTGGCGGTAGACCAGAGTGACCTTGAGTCGCCTCTGTTAACTGAACGCATTATAATATTTCCTCATATATGTTAACACAAAGAAAACTTGAATTAATCCATACAGCCAGTCATAGTAGGTATGATTTTGTCATGGATATAACGCTATAGTAACGATGTGTATGTGCACAATAAATAAGGTTGTGTTAACATGCTAAGAGAGATTGGATTCATTTTATTTGTGTTTGGCACGAAATGCGTACACGTTTCTGAAAGAACTTACATCTCCGTGCGTGTTTCCTACCTTTTAGACTACTAATCATCTCTGCAGATGGACAGACTACAAACGAATGAAGGCCACCAATGACAACCCACTATCATCTCCTAAATAATAGTGGCATGTGGCAGTAACGTTAATTGTATTTCAGTGTAAACTGAAACACATTTTTTTAAAACTGTTTTCAGATCGGTTGTTCTTGAATTTTCAATCGCAAAATAGTTTCAACTAATTTGTTTTACAAACAACACACTAATGTACTCAAACACAATTCTTTTGTTGCTCTGATCACAAATAAATATATGATACAGATCTATGGGCGAGTGAGTGTGTGCAGTCCTTTCGAGCCGGCCTCTCCTTTTCTGCGGGAGATCCGGTTGAGTGCTGACTTGGCGCTGGAACGGTTCCAGTATCATTACCTCTCCTCGATTCCAATGCAAATTCCTAAAATGGTTTCAGACAGTCAGAGAAACAGATCTTAATCTCTCGGGGATTAGATAGAGCGCCTGTAAGTCTGGAGAAACGAAAACCAGGTGCAGTTACTACGCATTTCTTGGATCAAGGCTAATGGAAGTCAAAGAACTGATCAACTCCGTTTCTTCTGTTACTCCTCAATTGAAGGAATCTGTTATAACATGTCTTTTGTGCATTTTTACTATAATGTCCTTACTTACTTAACTGGCTACATTTTACAATATAAGGTAACCTAACATTTATATACGACGAAGCCGTCTAACATGTACCTTGTAGATTTACAATCAGGCAACTCTCCAAAGTATAGAACTTTGCCGCTCAGAAAAAGAGATCATATTTTTGGATTTGGTACTACCTGTAAATGGATTAACTGAAGTATTTCGATTTTGTCAGTGAAAGTCATCATGAATGATGAGATGGTAAAATGGTCATTTTTTATCTTTCTTCAGATATTTTGTTTTTAGAACATACAAAACAGATATGTAGTACGAGAATGTTTTATACAATACTAAATATACTCACAGTATTAAAGAATGTAATACAGTATCTAAAGTTCACTTTCATTAAGGAACAACATATAATAGTCCCGTGGTGAAACTGATTAATACTGCAAAAGTGCGTTAATATGAATGTACCCTGAATGAGTAGGCAAATACAATCGCTATAATTTTGAAGAAGGAAAGAAGCGAATATTTGTCGCCCATTTCTGAAATACTTTGCGAGCTGCACTGGTTAATATTGTCACTAACTAAAATAAATGCTATTGGCCACTACAAAAGAGGCTGCTGATAAATTTCGTTCATGTAAAAATGTTGAGGTAATTATTGGATATTTTTCAACAACTTTCAAACAATACCCTTTTCCCTTAAAAATATAAATTTATAAAAAGGAATAGCATCATATATATGTGAACTAACTGTAATAGATTTATCTGCTTTGTATCAGTACCACTTTCAAACCCTTAATGTTTCTTCCTGTGAGCCTTTTTGGCTGTACACGCTGTATATAATAATTATATTAGCTTTGGTAGTAGAACTTATTAAAAGTGTACAAATCGATTTGATTTCAAATAAAGTAGTACAAGAGAACGTAGTACGATCTTAGGTGAGACAGTTGGATATACAAAAAAATTAACGCTTGCTGTATTGGTTATGCTGTAGCCACCAATGTAGCTATATTCAGGTATGATGCACAATTATTTTCAGGCCTTTCAAAAATGTCTCAGACTTGAAAGTTTTTATAATTATTTTGCGTTAAGAGCGGGTACCGTAAATGATACATATGGAATACTCGTTTCAATATCTTCTGATACATGGTTCAAAATGATTATTAAATCTAACAACTGTAATACAAAAATTAAAAAATTGAGGTAAATAAAATGTTAACACAACCCGGTTAATGTTATACAGATACAGACATCAACAATTTTATATTGAACGTTATTTATCTTTTTTGGGAAGGGTGGGGGGCAGCAGATTCAAGCAAGAAGGAGCCACTGTGAACGGCTGAATGAACAGCATAATAATGGAACAACAATTAATAAAAATTACCTGTATCAGTGCCTGGACTCTATTCGGCGACCATCAGAATGCAAGGCTGGAAAGCTGGAGGATAGTATGCTGCAAAAATCGGAGAGAATGTTTTCTCTTTACGTCACAAACAAAGCACTCTTTCTACTACATTAGAACTTCGTTCATCTGTGTATGACTGAAATATATGGAACGGTTGACTGGGAAACCATTACCATGTTGTGACCGAGCCTAGACGATGAGAGGTAATGCTTGGTCCTGGCATTTAGGAGGACACGGATTCATATCCCCGGCCAGCCATCTAGATTTTTTTTAAAATATTTTTTTAACTTTTGGCTTTACGCCTTGTCGATATCGAAGTCAATAGAGGCAGGAAAGGACTGGTGACTAGGAACGATAAGGAACTAGGCCACAGATTTTTTGAAGGAATCATCCCGGTATTCATCTGGAGTGATTTTAATTTAACATGTATTTACTTAATTGAAGGAGGGATAAATGAAGGAAAACAAGGTCATGCTAATATTAAAATATTCACCATAAAGGAACACTTGTGCTTCTGCATGGACAGCGTGATTATAATTAAAGTTTAATTTACAAAACGCTCTAAAAAACGAACCAATGATTAGAATGACGTTAAAATTGAAGGTCGTATTATTGAAGAAGGGGGAAAAAAACATGAACGGTGATTCTCCACCAGTAGCTCTGCAGAAGTCCAGGACCCTCAAGGGTATGAAAAAAGGCGTTGGACCGATGACTGTCACGGGTCTGGTGAAAATGATGAAAACTTCGAAAATTCAGGTTCGTTTATGCGCAGTCTGGTATAGGAAGGAAAAGATGTGATTCGGCGGTAGTTGAAGACGTGGCCACAGGAGTTCAGGAGGCGTCGAGTGGTGGTGTGGAACCAAGCAGTGCACGGAGAATTGCCCGAACATTGGACAGGCCTGTGATCACGGTGCATAACATTCTACGAAACATCCTGCAACGCTATCGGTACAAAATTGGCCATGTGCAGGAGTTGTTTCCTTCTGACCTGTCAGCAAGAGAGGGTTTTGCTTTGGAATTTCTTGCTCGCATGGAAGTGGACAATGATTGGCCGTGGAAAATTCTGTGGACAGACGAAGCCCATTTCCATCTGACGGGATATGTTTTACGATTTGTCGTTTGTAGACGAAATTCTGATGCTTACAGCGCCATCTGTCGCTAAAATTTGGAACTATTTTTTTTTGGTTCATGTTCTTTCCCCATTCTTCAATAATGCGCCGTTCATTTTTTTGGTTTTCCATGGTTTCCCGAAATCACTGCAGGTGAATTCTAAAATCATTCCTTCAAAAGACTAGACCGAATTTCTACCCTTTTTTCCCGCCTCTTGTAACATCCATATCAGCGCAGCATAATAACTGTAATGAATTGATAAGTACAAACTGTCAGTGTTATTAACCACCGAGTGTTTGTATTATATCTGCGAGATTTTGGCTGTGCAGCGTGTCAAACAGACAGTACTAGGTTACCCAACAAAGCGCCCAGATTTACACGTCCTTTGAGTAACTAAACATTCTATTTGGCTAGGGCATTCAATGGATTTATTTTCTATCATTAATAGCTTAGGTTCGCTTTCCATTTGGACACGTTTCGGAAAAGGCCTGCCAAACGCCGTTAGCTAGTGCCGGCGACCAAAAAAAGTTCTTAGTGCCATTTATTGGCAAAGTGGCGCACTCGAAGAGAGGTGGAGGACATTCCAGCCACTAAAGAAACTGGCAAATAATATTATTAACTTATTATTGTTTGGTTTATCTGTTGAGCCTAGTAGGAACGATCATCTTCGCGGGCAGGGCTGTGATTCGCCGAGTGTGATACGCCTAGTGTTGTAAAAAAAAAAACGGTTTTTTCCTGGCTTGAAAAAAAAACATGAAAAAAACTATGAATAAATTACTTTTTTTTTCTGGGTCACGTTTTTTTTCATAACTACTAAATCTGAAATTTGTTAGGCATTTATTGTTTAAAATGACTATTTTACAGTTTATTCTAAGTACTTATCTTAATTTTTAAATCTAACATATTTTTCTGGCTCAGTAGAAAAAAAAAAAAAACTACGAAAATATTGGCAACATTGACTGAAATTTTCTTTTATGAACGGGGACTTCCCGAAGAGGCTAGGTTGCGAGAGCAGGAATCCCCGTTCCCCGTAGTTTGGATTGACGTATGGATCTTTTCAAAAAATTAAGAATTTAAAATTTATCTACGGTTTTTTACCTCTTTTTATTACTTATTGTGCTTTCCTTATATTAGTATACTTGTTAAACTCTCAGCGTATAGTGATACTAACTCATTAAATTGTCAGTAATTATAAATCGTTTCCTTACAACTGTTGGCGTAAACCAACGATTGAAAAGAAATTAAGCTTCTTTTTTGTATGATAATAGATTTAAATTCAAACTTAAAAAACCGTAATACAGAACTATCGGTGCAGTCTTTATGCATAGTGTGTACTTTGCTCACAATTTAAAATTGCAATCTAAAAATTTTTTGCGTACAATACAAGAACAACCAGTAAAAGAAAATGTAACTATTTCTTAAGTTATGGATCTAGAGGAGACAGAAGAAGAAACAGAAAATTCCGACACCGATCGAACTAGTGTTGGTGGTGCTGATACTAGTGAATGTGGTACTGACAGAGGATAAATAAAATTATGTTACCTATATAGATACATTTATTAATCATTATGTAAAACATTATATGATTCAGTAAGATTTAAAACACACATGTAAATGTAAGTTCCGTAAATGAAACTATAATTTATCAAATATATTGTTTTCTGAAAAAAAAACCAAATTTAGAAAAAAAACAGGGTGCTAGGTTTTTTTTCATGTTTTTTTTTCACAAACCTGAATTTTTTTTTCCAATTTGCAACACTAGATACGCCACATCGCAGTGCGAATGGTACAAAGTTTTCCTGGGAGTAGAGGAACGGATAGAGGAATATTCTGATTCTGATCTGATTTAGCGACGAGTAACCTTCAACGAGGCCCGCCTGACCACTGTACGAGACGGGGAAGAACGGCGCGGCCAGGGAAGAAGTCTACATACCACGGCCCACGGCAGGCGGGAATGATGGCTGTGCGGACAACTCCTGTGGCGCTATTCTGGTTTTTGTATGTTCTCTGACCTCGCTATCAGCTGACCACAGTAAATCATCGTTCGCGAAGAAAGCTTATGGAACCAGTTTTACATAGTAAACGAACCCTGAGAAATCTCAAAATGTTCTAGCTGTTTTAAAACCAAAGACATTGGACAAGGTGTAATGATTCAAACATCAATAAAATAAATTTCATGTTTACGTAAATTTTACGATTCTGATCTTTTAATAAATCCAATTAAAGTGTACACCCATTTTTCATTGGTCCTGTAGAGTCCATTAATATGTCATGTGACTTGCTTATAACTCATGATCACTTATAACATTGATATTTTTTATATTCGCAAAAGTATGCTCGAATAGTCCCTTCACTAAATAGCAAACAGTTCTAACCATAAAAAAAAGCTTCGAAACGTTTTATGCGATGTCGAGGTTTCTTAACGTTTACTGTATCAGAGAATTTGCTGGAACTTATAGAGGCTTAAGTTCGGATTCTGCATCGTAAGACAGGAAGTGATTTTTTGCAGTTTATTACCTGGTGTGAAATATCGCGTGTGCGAATGAAGGGGGGCGGGAGTGGAGCCGTAAATCAGGCATTCAGGAGGAGGGCTGCAGTGCAGGTGATGACGTTTTAACGGCAGCTGCAGAGGCCTTCATTTGTCACGACAGGTGGCGGCGGTCACTCGTTCATCAGACCACCGTCGGGCTGCGGTGACAACGAGGGCCCAGCCACAACTCACTCCACCAGGTGACCAACACAGGCGGCGGGTCGACAATGTACAACCAGAAGCAAGTTGTTCTGTAGTACTCACAAACCTTTCACTCCAGCACGATTTACCAAGGATTTTTTTTTTTTTTTTTTTGTACACATCGCGATGGGTGTGTGGTAACGCTCCAGCCCCGCATTGGGTTCGAATCTCTGTAAGGACATCGATATCTCGGTTTTACATGGTTTCCCGAAATCACTCCAGGTGAATGCCGGAGATGGTCCCTTCAAAAGGTCATGACCGAATTCCTCCCTGTTCTCTGCCCACAGTCCTTTCCCACCTCTAATGACCTCGGCGTCGACTAGGCGTAAAGCCATAAGCAAAAAAATAAAAAATAGCAAAGCATATTTAACATGGGAAATTTTTTTTAACATCTCAGTAATTTTATTCAGCATGAAACATCTTGGAGCACAAAGAAGGGTACCAGTGGTTGTTGTCGTTTTTTCTTCCATTCAATCCAATATACCTTCATCATTTCATTATGTTTGTTCCTTCTTTGCTCAGACCATTTCCGGCAGAATTTCTTTACTCTTCTACTTTGGAATTGTTCCATACTTAATTCCTTCTTTTTTAAAGATTTTTCTTTCCATAATTTCCTCTTTTTTATCTTATTTCTTTCCAAACCTTTTATTGCTCCATTAAATCCAGTTTGTTGTTGATTTGTTTTCCCAAAAGTAAATGAATATCTTTTTTGCTATTCTGTTATCATCCATTCAACAGATGTAAAAAAAAACTACAATCTCCTTTTCCTTATTGGTTTTGTTATATTTTATGTTCTGGTATATTTCCTTATTATTTCTTAATTTCTGTAGTTCTATTGTTTTGTTGTTGTTGTTGTTGTTGTTGTTGTTGTTGTTGTTGTTTTAGGGCGCGTCGACATCGACGTCATTAGCGCTCTATTGTTTTAATTGGTCCCAAGATTTTACTTATGATTCTTCTTTCGACTAATTCTGATTTATCTAATAAATAGTTCAATACTTGGTATTCACTGGCGTATAGACAATCCGGTTTCACGACTGAGTTGTTTTTAAGATTTTAAGATAAGCACTTTTTGTTATAAATTTTTTTATGGATACCATACGTTCATTCCATCATGTGCTTAGTGAAAAGTGCTCTTTCTGACAGTTAATTGCGTTTTAATTTACCTGTGATAAGTTTTAGTGGTTCCAAACGAATGTACTAGTGGTTCTAGCAGCAACGTGCTGCTACGTTGGTAACTGAGGACCGAAGTCCGTTGTCTAATCTGAAAAAGTGTCAAGCATTGATTTTTGTAGCTACATACCTATATCTATGGAAACACTATTGCATTACATTTATTAGCTTAAATATAAAGGGAAAAAGTTTTCTTCATCATGTACTGCTTAAGATTTAATTTCACAACACTTGATGGTTATAGTGTTGTTGGTAATTTTATTGAGCGTTTGGCGTAGTTTGTTAACGATTCCGCCTGCCATACGTGGATCAAATTCCCGTCCTCTATACACATTACGGTTTTGCTCACTTTTACCGAAACTAATCTACGCGAACGCAGGGTTGGTTCTAAATGCCAATACTGAAGTCATTATTTTTTCTCACCTCTAATTTTCTCCTGTCCCTGACGACGCAAAAGTTCCCAAAAGAACCATATTTCGTCTTAAAAAAATATTTTTTTGCTGGAAAATGGATGTTGGCATTTTAAATTCATAACGCCAGAGAAGTAATGACCCAGTAGAATTTATGAAGACTGCTTTATATGATGCAATAAATTTTTATGATACGATAATGCTTTCTATCACCTGGTTAATGCCTACCTAAAATCCTCCCCTCCACAAGCACACAGTAATCATAAAGAAATGTGACGCGTACCTTGACGTTGTGCAGGGAATGTTTCTTGTACTCAACTTTTCATCTGATTTTGCAGGGGAAAATAGTCATTGCGTCATCGATAACTGAAGGTGTTTGTCATTGTAAGGCCTTGGCTGAAAGTTATTACGTTATTAGCAACAAATATCAGTTAGTTTGGACTGTTGACGATTTTTTGTTTGTTTTACTAAAAAAATTGAGTTTAATAATTTATTAAAATCATTTGCATTGTAACGTGCGATTTCAAGGCAGAATTTACAGCCAAAGTTACTGCGTACCGTACATTAGTATCGGCTCTTGAATACAGGTCAGGGTGTTGTGCCTCTTATCGAGGCTTTGATGAAATTCACTGGACTCTTGGGACAGATTTCTTTCTAGCAAATGAAAACAACTGTTATGAGGATATGCAAAACATTAACCGCGGTAACTGGCCATGTGGTTGATGTGTAAAGCGGTAATTTCATACACAATGAAGGCCATTTAGTATAATAGTAATGACAACAGTATTTTTATTTAGCGAGTTTCAAAGAAGCAACTGGATATTTTGAAATAGGAGCAGGCATCAAACTCTCTGTATGCTAGGAGTATGCTATTGAATTCGAGCTCTTCTTGACTAACGCATACCTTAAATATACCTCAAAAAACATTAGAAGAAATCGCACATGATCCTTAGATTTTCAACAATGAAGATTTAAGAATACCGATTGATGTAATTTATATCTCTCTTCAGTATATCGACAAAGTAATACGATAAAAAAATTTGAGACCCTTAAACGATAGCAAATTATTATTCAGAACCACCGAGAATTCGACAAGAACAGATGGTTTCAAAAATTCAAATACAGCTGGCTGTATTTTACATTGGTATAACGAAAGTTATTAATTCAGGAAAGCAATATGATGCCATTCTATCTCATTTTAAAAAATATTTCCTCAACGAATATTGGAGGAAAAAAAAAAGATATGAATATGTTGTCATAATGGCGATGAGTCTGTGATTTTTAAAGCCTTTTATGATTGTTCATTGACTATTGAGGTGAGTATAGACAAGTAAAGTGTTCTGCTGAATGTTTACATACTTATGTGACCTGAAGTTATTTCAGATGGTGAATTAAATGTGAACTTAAATTAAATTGAAAAACTGGAAGAAAATTCTCAACACGAACAAAAAAACATAATAATAAACTTCCAGGCCACGAGTATAAAGAAATCTGTTCCTTATTATAAAATGCTCTTTTCGCTCTTAAAGCACAAGGAAAAGTGAACAGTGGTCATGATCAAGATAATGTGGGAGTAATAGGTCTAATTTTAAAGAATTATACACTGATGAGCCAAAAAATTATGACCACCTGCTTAATAGCGTCTTAGTCCACGTTTGGAATGCAATACAGCAGTGATTCAGCGTGACATGGATTCAACAAATCCTTGGTAGGTTTCCGGAGGTATCTCGAAAAAGACTTCTATGTACAGGTCACGCAATTCCATTAAATTACGGGCCGCTGGATTTGGGCGCCTAGCCGGAAACCAGTAGCGTCCCAGATCTGTTGTATCTAGTTGACATCAGGTGAATATTGATCCTCAAACATCTTTACCACGATTCTGGCCTTGTGACGCAGCTAGTTATCCCACTGGAAGATACCATCGTGGAAGATATGAAATGTGGAGGGATTCAGGTGGTCTACAGTAATTTTCACGTAGTCCACATTGTTATGGTGCCTTCGATCACTACCACAGGTCTCATGGAAGCCCAGGCAAATGTCTCCCACACCATAATACTTCACCGCTTGGAAGACGTCGTGTCAGGACGCTACCGTCTATCTGGTACAGCAAGAAACGCGATTCATCCAGCCAGGAGACATGTTTACATTGATCCTCGGTCCAATCTCTATAATCTCGTGTCCACTGCAATCCTAATTGACGATGTCTTTAGACCCTTGTGGAAACACGTATGGGCTGTCCGCTGAACGGCGTGGTTTTAAACACTTTGCCGTCAGATCTTCCATAGATTGCTCCCAATCTTGCTTTACAGAGTGGCAAGCCTCCGATCTCCACGCTCTATGATGAGGCGTGAACCTCCACCATCTTGTCACCTACTCGTTGATCCACCGACCTTCAACCTCTATCTCATGCGAGTATAAAAACGCCATCGACCACATCGCACAAGAACAGGAGTTTCAACAAGAAACGTCCCCAACGAAAGCTATATACATGGACGGAGCGAAGAACGAAATGGGGACAGGCTGCGCCTTCGTAGACCCAAAACAGCAGACTCCTGTTGCTACAAGCTCCACCACCAAGCATCCGTAATGACAGCTGAACTAACAGCTATCTTGGAAGCCTTAAAATATGCGGGAGGAAGTTGGGGTGAAAAGGTTACCATAGTAACGGATTCTCGCTCAGCAGTAATGATACTGAAGAACCACATCGCCCAGCGACACAACAACCAACTAGTCTACGATATAATGAAGGAAGTAGAAAAGCTACAAATCAGGGAGAAAGAAGTAACAGTAGAAGGGGTTAAAGGCCACGTGGTATGCGAGGCAACGTAATGGCAGACAACCTAGCCAAGAAAGCTATCACGGACGGAGTAAGATGCCCGCACAAGATACCTGTGTCGGACCACCTGAAGAAATTCAAAGAAGCGCTGAGATCTAGATGGGAAGATGAGTGGGCACGTACAACAGAGTACAAAGAAAGTCATTACAGGGCAATCTACCTGCATATACCTAAATCACATTGGTATAAAAAAAGGAGGGTAACCAGAAAATTTTATGTAACAATTACGCGCCTGAATGCCAACCATGGAGCCTTCAAGAAACACACCGCATCGGAGCCCACGAGACACCATATTGTGAGTCTGGAGAGGTGGAGGACACCAACCAACTGGTATCAGGATGTCCGATGAGACAACAGAGAAGCTCCTCAAGAAATTACGCGACCTGGGTTACGTGGGCTCAACCAGAGTCACCACACTTCTGGCCACTGAAGACGGCAGAACGTATAAGCTAATGTATGATTTTCTTATAACGATGGGAATTACACTATAGATATGATTCTGAGTTTATTCTGTGTATTGTTCTTTTTTTATTAATCTTAATAGGGAACAAGGAAAACGGTTTGTGGAATTAATGTGTATAATATGTATTCAAAGCCTGTAATTGTATATGTCATGTTGCAAATTTAACTCTGATTAGTGTTAGTACTATATCTGTAAATCCACAATGTAAAAATGTATACATAGGTTTTATGGTCAAGAAACCCAAAGCCAATAAATAAATTTAAAAAAAAACCCTATCAATAGATGCTCGCTTTAGTAGCACGCGAATAGCCGACCAGCAATGCTATTTCAATCCGCCCTTTGTGAAAGTCTCTTTAGTCAGCGGATTTTACCTTTTGCCACACGTATTATTCCTAGAATTACTCCACCAATGGAATGATTCCCCTATTTATTTACTTTCCTTACCTCATGACGTATCCACAACGTCGCCAGACGGCATTCAATCCCGCGGTGAGCAACGTTCATAATGTTTTGGTTCACAAGTGTAAGATATATACAAAGCAGATTGGATATAAAACTCTTGTACGTTATCATTCAAAATATTATTGTACTTTGTGGGATTGGTATCGCAGTAGATTGCTTAGTAGCATCCAGAAAGTAAGGGCAAGAGCCTTGAGTTCTGTGTCCATGTAGCACAGCTCTTGCGAAAATGTCACAGACCTGGCAGATATACGATGTCTTTTGCACTTTAATTTGTTGAATTACATTCGAATATTCGCTTTCATTTCAAACTAGAATGAAATGTTTTTTTATCCAGTAATGTATTTGGTCTTCAATGACGGGATAGGTTAAACAAAGTGATTCACTGATGTCTGGTGTGTTCCTTCCTACGGTTACGGGTTGGAATGCACAGAAGAAATATTAGTTTAGGTTTAAAGTTCTCTTGATGCATTTATATGAATTGGAGAGTAAAATAGAGCTACTACATGAAAATACAAATAAAACTTAAATCATTATTTATGTGCTGATTATCAGAGTCGATAAACTTGGTTTCTTAATGAAACAGGGGATTTTATAAACCTAATAACACGCTTTCTTTCTGTCGCAGCTATTTTGTGTTTAATATATTTATAAATTTCTTAACTGCAAGAAACGATGATAAAATGTTATAGCAATTGACAAGTATTGACGTACTTAACTAATTGACGTAATAAAATAAATCATTAAAATTGATAAGTGATAAATTGCGATGGAGCGTATGCTCCGGTGGCAATATCTCTACATACCCGTACCTCTCCGTTCCCCCTCCAACCCACTTTTGCCCTCAACGAATTAATAAGATGAAATTTATGTAGCTGCAACTTACCTCTGCAATTGTTTGCAGTTATGGATCAATTTTACTTGTGGAAATAATTAGCAGTGACTTCGCATCTTGATCAGTTAATATGGATCTGATTTGTTGTATATTTCATTTTGGATCTTTTTTTCACACAGATAAGTAGTGCTAAAAGCGGTAAAAAGCCAAGAACAGACTTATACAGCAAACCAAAGTGATTGCGTAAAGACTCTTTTATATATATATATATATATATATTTTTTTTTTGCTGCTTTCGACTGCTCTGTACTACTGGATCAGGTAAGTTTTGAGGGCAATATTTATTTAGCTCTTTTGGGTCAAAAACGTGGCCTCTGTATTAGAGGCCTTGATGTAAACCGAATCAATATGTTTAAATGTTCTTGATTTGGATTTTTTAATTCTTATTATTATTTATTCGGCGTCTTAGGTTTTACTTAGGATTTTCTGATACTGCTGTTGGCATTTTGTATGTATGACGTGGCTGTGATTTCGTTGCCCCAAATTTTGTAACCTTGATTCTAAATGTTGCCGGCTATTTATTTTTTCGTATTTATACGAATATATCTCTTCTCCCATAAACGGAATATTTGTGGCAGCGATGAGATTTACTGCCGGTGTGAATACTGGTGCGTTCAGAATTTGTCTTAAAAAAATCAATTTTCAAGTCTCTGTAGATATAACATACTTGCTTGGTGTTTTCCCATATTTGACAGCTGTAGAATAGGAACGGAAATACAACCATCTTATTTATTCGTAATTTTATTTCCACAGTTAAATTAGGGCTTCGCCTTATTGCACTCAGGTTTTCTGATAAATCTAATCCTCTTCTTCGCCTGATGAGCATGTGGTCATGGTAAATCATTTTTTTGGCAAGATTTCGGTTAATTATTGGTCTTTTCTAGGTGACATAGACTGCTGCACAATTCTAAACATTTATTTTTATTTCGTTTCCACCATTTTTGTATTTCGGTTAATGCTGTCTATAAGGTTAAAAGGACTCCAAAAAAAACGTTGATATCGTTTGAAATCACATCAAAATTTAAAGAAAAAGAACGAAAATTAAAATTATTTTTAAAGCCCAAAGCTTCAGTTGCGAAATCTACCGGAAAAGGAGTCTCCAATTTGCTGACTAAATGTATGGCACATATTAAAATGCGTGAATTTTTTTTGTTCAATTGCTATTGCAACAAAACAAAGCAGAAGCTGGTTTTCCCCTTGTAATTGTAAGTTAAGATCATTCACATGTTCAGTTTAATCCGTATAAAATAATATCTTCCATAGCCAGTAATTGTTTCGCAACTCAGCCGATGGACGATTCCTTTCATTCAAGAAAATTTAGATTATAGCTCAGAGCTAAAAAAAATCGCCTTTAAACTTTTTCTCAGTTAAGCCAGCAAACTGCAGTGTAATATTTTCTCCAATCTCTCCCATAATCGAAATTGATGGTGTTTGAGCGCATGTAATCTGATATAATTAACAGCTGACATGACTTGCTTTAAAACTCCCGACATATCCAAGCATTTTCCTACAAAAAATGTTGATTAGTGATGTAACGCATGATTAATGGTTTTGAATCACCATCATTTTACGCGCTCCTTGCTACGAGAGAAACAAGATTTTTTTTTCTCACATGTTTTTGCCATTATCAGTAGGTGAAGTTGGCTTTTCTGAACAGTATTTTCAACTCCTATCCAGTAGTTGTATGGTGAGTGGTATAAACGTCAAGAAGCTCAACATGCACTTCATAATTTTTATCTATTCCTCGAATAAAAAGTAACACTTGACCAGTATCTGTAACCACTATAAGTATTCATTTTTGTCAGACAATTGAGTTCATATATTTGTATCATCCACTGTTTGAGGCACAGTGCTGACAAACTGATGTTTTTAAATAAATTAGCTTTTTCTAGACATATTTCTTCTGCTGCTGAAATTATTCAATCCTTAATTAATTTTGCCGTCAGTAAATGGTTTTCCATGTGTCACTATTGAAAGAACCACGAGGAAACCAGCAACTTTTTTTTTTTTTTGCGCCTCGTCGACATTGAGAACGGAAACGGAAAAAAGGCAAGGAACGGGAAGGAATTTGGCCATACTCTTTATCCCGGCATTCGTGGAGTGACCTTGTGAAACAACTGAAAACCCAAATCAGGATGGTCGGACAGGGATCCAAACCCTCGTACCCCAGAATGTGAGGCCAGAGCATGACTGCTCACCCACCACGCTCGGCGCTTTTTATCATGCATTTTCTTTCTTAAACAACAAATGCTGAGATTTCAACCTGCGTTTAGAAAATTCATGTTTTTTTTAACCCTTGGCTTCCTGGAAATAAGAAATAATTCTGAGAATTTTTGGTGTGATAATGTCGTTTTATATTGTATTCTTCTAGAACTGATATTGTTTCACTTCAACACGTCGCCTTATTACCTGACTCAATCACGAAACACTGATATCCCCACTGCTGGCAGTATCTGACGATCAGCCGACCTGTGCAGATGTCTCGACACCTGATGAAGACGACGGAGCTAGTCGTCGAAATATCGTGTTTTCACAACACAATCCGGCGGTAGACCCGTGAAGACTTCATTGTATCCCCACTGCTGTTTGAATGTTTCTCACTCACTATGTAACTCCAATTTCTTTTTCATATTTATACATGCCCACAAAAAATGTTGTAATTTCAAATAAAAACAATGCCAACACTCACGCTAAGACACTGTATTTTCACTAAGAAACTTCAGTCACCAAACATACTGCTCGCTTTATGATTCTCTTTTCAGATAGCACTTGTAGCACCGGAATTTAACTTAGGAACTAAAATTCTTGAAAGTGTTAGAATAATACACTATCTACCGGAAAGTAATTGGACACCTGTGAAGATACGTAATACAACACGTCAATAATCTTGTATGGACACGATTTGCTGCAGGTCGGTGTAAAGCCAGTTGACGAGGAGATGGCAAGAGGTACAGAGATATAGGACTTCAATAAGGGCGTTTTTGTGGGCTGCTATTTCAGTGAGCTTTCTACTTGGCGGACTGTAGTGAAGGTTTACAGCTCCAAATCGTTTGCATTCTTTGAGCTGTGTAAGTGGAAGATCGATTTGGATTGTGACAATGCTGCACTTTCTGGGAGACCTTTAGTTTTGATCGACAGACATCACAGTACCCTGAAACATAAAATAGTCAAAATAAGGTACAACCCATGGCTTCCATCAGATAGAAGTTTTGTGCAGCAACAGGAATATCGGTTTAATTTGAACATTGCGTACAGAGATCCACCGACATGGATACATCGTAAGAGCAGTTGCACATCACCACAAGCAATAAAGTTCGGCGACTTGTACCTAGCTTGGTGGGTGAAGGGTTAACGTTGTGGCCTCGCATTTGGGAGGACGTGAGTTCGAAACCCAGTCCGGGCATCCAGATTTGGGTTTTCCATGGTTTCCCCAAATCACTCCAACCAAATACCGGTATTTTCCCATTAAAATGGCCATGGTTGAATTCCTTCCCGTTCCTTTCCACAAGTCCTTTTCCACGTCTAATGACTTCGACGTCGTAGTCGGTGACTTGAGAGAGGATAGTGCGACTGGCGTAACTGAGCACTGGAGCTGAAGAAATTAGTTCTGTGGACTAATGAGTCAAGGTTTTCATTATTTATGTCCGACAGATGTGAATGGGCGTGGCGTCCACCCGTGCAACGACTCCTGTCAGAGTGTGTAGTGCCTGAAAAGAAATTCGGTGGTGGTGGCGGAATGAATGTGTGGCGTTGTTAGGCATCCTTCGCCGTAGAACCGTTATTGTTGTTCCATGGTAACATGAACACAGACATTTTGTAACATTCTGAATAATGAAATGTTCCAAACATTGTCGAGCTCTTAAGAAATGGACCCCTGTAACTTATAGGATGACACTGTCAAGTGCCATATTTCAAGATCTACTATGCGTTGGTGCGCCGACACAATGTTCGAAGATTGCAATGGCAGACTCAGAGCCCCGACCTCAACATAATAGAACATCTTTGCGACGAATTGGGTCCTCAGGTGAGGACTCGTCAGGAGCAATTCAGCTCGTGGAATGGTTGCAAGAGGAATGGCGACAAATGCGATTAGAAGTCCTGGAAACACTTGTAGAGATTTTGCCAGAAGTTGGTCCTTCGAAACTCTAACGAGGTGACAACCACCGAGCAAACATTTTGGACAGCTGTCCAATTATTTTCTGGTAGATAGTGTACAAATAATGATCAAGCAGTGAACTTTTACAGAACATGCTGTAGCTCTTCTACTCACTACAAGATGGCGTTGTATACTTTGATTAACCAGGCCACAAGATGGGGGTGTATTACTGTAGCTTTGACACGTCTATTCGCAGCATTTAGCAAGGTCGTAAGTAGTCGTTGTAACGCACAGTACGCACGTCGTCTATCTCCACCACAGTGAAATGTCATAGACTCTTACCCGTAAGTACCATCCGATATTGCAAATGGTATATTGTTATGATGACGTATAACTTAGCTAAGTCTTGACCCTCGGGACTTAGTGGAAGAGTCAGTTGGCCCTTAAGCTAAAAAGTTTGGAGACACCTGATATAGATTAATCAGAACCGTCTTACGCATTCGAAGATTTTTTATAACTTGTTTACAGTTTAATTCTACTCTTTCTCTGCAGTGCAGTTTACTAGACTTAGCACATAGTTTGTCAAACGGATTGGTGCAACTCTTCAACCTTCTGACATTTCTTTTTTAAAGATCTTTACAAATTCAATGTTGTATTTACTTAGAGAAAAATCATAAAGAGAAACACAAAGACACTGCACAATGGAATCTATACCTGCGTCAATATAGCTTCTGTTTTGCTAAGAAAGTGGAAGCTTTTTAAGTTAAATTTAGTTGCGATACGAATCTAGAGCAAAGTTGTGAAAATGCGATATATAATTTTGAAATGTTGGAATCTCTTTCTGGTTTTCGGTTGTAAAGTATTGATTTTTTCACAATTGTGCGTTGAAGCAATTATCAGAATGCAAAGTAAATACGTAATCACTAGAATAGGGTAGCAATAATGAAAATGCTTTCGAAGTGGCGACATGCGTAGCTGTTAGTCAGCAAGGCGTTTGCTGCTGAACAGTCCAACTAACGAGCACGGGCATGAACTCAGCGCTATACGACACGGCTCATATCTATTTCTGTGTTATAAGCCACGATATACATAAGATCTTCCAAATGATAGGAGTGTCCCCAGTTGGTAACTTCGATGAATCAATTCCTTCGTAGATGGATTAACGCAGATCTCAGTGGATGAAAATTTTATCTATTTCAACGTTCCGGCTATTGATCAAAGTTATCACTACGGGCGCCGATATTTATTTGAACATCAGGTTAAAGAATGAAATTTTTAACCCAACAACGATTATCGACATTTTCTTGAGGGTGATGGAATGGTGTCAGTTTATATCTGTTGTTATAAAAGGCACTTTACACGATATGTCTCAGTTGGGACAGCTATTAGGCTTGCTCGCCTATTTCGATAGCTGTGAAATTATTGAGAAGAAGAAAGATTACAAGGCAGTGGTAATAAATTAGTCTCTCGTCAACTTGTTTTTCTTTGTGACTTGCATTCTCATAAACCATGACAGAGCTAAAGAGGAGTCGCACTGTTTGGGTCTGTTAACATTGTTGTTGTCTGGATTGCGTCTATTCTTCAGGCAGATGGCTCTCATAGCACTAGAACTGCGAACTCGACTGCGGATACCAACGATCGTCTGTCCTCACTGCGACCTCCATCCGCCGACGCTGCGCTATCCCGCGCGCTTTTCAGAAACGAGCTGTGGCCCGCCTGGCCTGAGAGACTAAACAACCTGAAATTCGGACACATAGCGCTACTGATGCAGCAACACTTACTCAGCGCTGATGGCTCCGTCGTCGGCGCCGTTTACGTCTCCTATGACGTAGCTGACATCAAAAGCGGCGTCGAGCTAACCAAGTGGTCAGCCATCTTGTACGTGCTCACTGTTGTAGTAACTGAGCGGCTAGTCACCACGGCCAAAGTTTGGATTCGCCTCTGATCAACCACTCCTCGATTAGCTTTCGAAGATATGTGGCCATAAGATCAGAGTGACTACGTTCTGCCCACACTTATAGCTAGTAATGAGCAGGAATCAGCGATACAAATGAAAACATGTAGTTGAAAGAATTGAGTGACTTTAATACTTCAGTAAAAATGGGCACATAGACATACACTTGAAATAAATGAAAAATACTGCATAAACTAGCTCTCATAAAAGGCATCTGCTACTAATAAAATCCTGTCACTCGGGATATTCTTTCTCAGCCAGCCAGAGGGTGTAAACTGCATTAGCCATTACCTAATAAAATCTGCATGCCGTATGGCGACGTGGTCCATCCTTTGAATCGGCGAAACGACTGCCCCGGAGGCCGTTCTAGACTGCGCTCTCCAGAGTAGAAACGTGGTGGGGAGAAGTCATGTGACTTAATCCTATTCGTCTAAAATCCCTGGCTAAGGGCTTTGTAGTTACCCTGGTAGGGGGACTGCTTCCCACGGGAAGTGACTTTGCCCAACCTTGAGCTCTGCTTCGTTGGGTGGAATTACATTACATAGCTGCAGCTTGAGAAAAATTATCCCGAACGAAAGTTAGAACATATTATAGCTAAAATCTCTCAATATACTACACTTCCCCCCTTGGGGAAGAGTCGAACCCAGGGCTTTAGCCTAGGTGAGACTCTTACCTGGTAGTCTGCAAAATCTGGACTCAAATGCTTAAACAAAAATACACAATAAATGTTGATTAAATAAAAGTGCCTTGAAATGATTATATATCTGACTTAACACTATCTTCTATTTGTTATTATATTCAGCTTCTAGGATAACATTTTCTAAAACTACTACATGAATTGTTGATTACATAATTTGTCTTGAATTGACTACACTAATGGATTTGATCAATTGTTTGCACATTTCTAATTCTACTTGTCTTTATCATTTTCTAACTACTACATTGCATTCAACATTAATTCTACTTAAGCACATTATACATATAAATCTTTTTTTTTCAAAATAAACATAATTGAAATAATACATATATAAACTTATCAAAATTTCTTTTATCTCCGATCATGGCGAGAGATAACAGATACTTCATCATGATCTGGATCAAAAGATCGTCTGTGTCCAATAGCAGAATGAGGTCTCTCAAATACTACAATATCCTCATCATTGAGTTCATTGTTAATGTCTCGGTTAACGTGAATAGGTCTTCTTCCTCTTATACGAGATAATTCAGTACCACTAGAGTGGTTTACAATAGTTGTTTTCACACAAATCTGATTACAGCATTCACCTGCAGTATTACGCCAAAAATACTTAAAACAATTCCTTAGACAGCTACAATGTTTACATAGGCAAAATATGATGATGCAAAAAATAAGAACTACACAGACATACGATAAGATCGAATACTGAGACAATGAATAATTTGTAAAAGCGTTTTTCTCTTGTTCTTCAATTTCATCTTGGAGTTGTTCGATTTTTAGTCCTGCAATCTTCAAATCATCAAGATTCTTAACAATGTTTTCCATAGGTAAATTCAATTTTAATTCTGAAATATTACGTTTCTCTTTGTTTATGATACAACAATCGACTTCTAGATTCAAATCAGGTATAATATCTGGACTGGTAACATTCGTTCTTATCGTTTGCTGTGATTCAATCAAAATATTCGCTCCATAACCTCGACATTTTTGCAAGAATTTTAATTTGCCTGTTCCTTTGAAAATGATATCCGTGGGCTGATTTTCACCACATAATATAGTCATACCTTCGTCTTTAGGTGCAACAAACAACCATTCGTTGTTGTTTAATTTAGTAAACAAACTTTCATTTAAAGAGACTATTTTTCTGGTACAATCACTTGGGATTGATCTTACTGGCTGTAACAATTTTACCTCACACGGAGCATTGTCAAAGGAGGCAGACAATACAAAGGTTTGTTTACAAATACTAAGATCAGATGTTAACTGTTTACACTGGAGCTCATCATGATTTACTTTAGCATACAATCTGCGAGACTCATCAATAATTAAAGTATCTTTTTCTGGCAAGATGAACAAATAATTATAATTATTACCAATGGCTATAGGCAATGGGAGAATTCTGTAAATATTAAATTGATTGTTGTTCGAAAGAGGAATGTTGAGAACATACGTCAAAATATTTTGCGATAAGAAGACGTCCAAACTGATCATTTTTAATAGAAGATAACCGTTTTCCTCGGAAAGCGGAACTGGGAATCGTTTGTCTTTAATATCATCTCTTATTAACGTTAGGTAACTGACAACTTGGGATGGATTAATGATAAGGGGTTGTAGAATTCCATACTGAGCGTTTACGATAGTTATATCAGCTATTGTGATTAATTTGTACTCAAATATACGGATAAATTTTCTAATGGAGTGTTCTGTGTGATTTGATATTTTCTCATGCCTAATATGGCATTGCTGTCATCCCCGAAAACAAAATGTTTACGTGAGTAATGTTTCTTAATCTGCCCAATTAAATTGTGTGACTGTTTTAATTTGTTAATATGCGAAAATTGCTCTTGAGACCTCTCATTACATTCGTGGGTTGTTACATTTAATTCAATTAATTTGTGTTTTCCAAAAGCGACAGATCGAAATGCATAATTTTCTAAGTTTTCAGAAGCATCATCTAATTCATTTAAATTCACGTTTATAACAATTCTCTACATTAATATGTAGTAAATCCGTGTACCGGTTATGTAAACAAAATTATAACCCTTGGAACTGAACTTTTCGATCATAAAATCTCGTGTTGCTACGCTGACGTGAATTAATAACAGAAGACCGTACAGCAGTTTCATCTGAAAGCAAAATAAAAGTTTAAGTGTACTGTTGCAATCTGTAAAAGAAAGTGCGTAACTTGAATTATAAATGCAAAAGTGTACGTCGTAATATTACAATCGACTGTTCTTCACTGCGAGTTAAATGCCTGACGTGTGTGGGTGAGTTTAAAGACCTTGCTATCAGGTGGGCTCGCCTCGCCGCGCTATCAGTGCGTGGGCGAGTGTCCTTGCCGGCGGCTGAGCCAGATAACTGGTGGTCAGCCATCTTGGAACAGCCGTTTATCAGGAGTGCGTGGGTGACCACGTGCGTGGCCACGCCGTGACTCCACGTGGTGCGGTGTTTACAAAACAAGCGACCACGTGCCTTGTGTTTATGTGTTTCTAATGCGGCTTTTTCTGTTTCCTATCCATTTTAAATGTACTGTAACTTACTTTATTGCATTTTTAAGGTGTGTTCTCACTACTGACTGAATTATTTCGTAATTTATTCAATGATATGGCTTTAATCTATTGGCATGAACTGTGAGTCTTTTATATTTTCCCAGTTGAATAGTTACACTGACGCCTCGTTTTCCAATCACAACAAAAGGTCCTCTGTAACCACTGTCAAGCTTCTGAGACCTACCTCTGCGAACAGATTCATCTTTTAGCAAAACTTTGCTTCCAATTTCAAATTCTCGTGGATTTTGTGTCTTATCGTAATATTCTTTGTTTTTCTCTTTCAGTCCCTGATTGATCTCTCTAGCCTGCTTGTGTAGTGTCTGTAGGATAGCTTTTAACTCATCTGCGTACTCATCATATGAATAGTGAACTTCCTTTGGATCACTTTGTAATACCCCTGGTATATTTGGTATTCTACCGAACATTAGCTCGTGTGGCGTGTACCCTGTTGCACTGTGAACACTAGTGTTATACACAAATACAAAATAAGGTAACCAATCATCCCATGTGCTCTGATTCTTGTCAATATAATGCCTCAAGTACTCTGAAAGACTACGGTGGGCTCTCTCCACAAAATTTGATTGTGGCCGATACGCCAACGTCTGGATTTTATTTATCTTTAATAATTTACATACTTTCTGCATTGTTTCGCTGATAAAGCACGATCCGTTATCTGACTAAGTAAGAATGCTCGGCGATCCAAAGCGTAGGATTACTTCTAAGACTAATGCTCGAGCCACTGTATCAGAATCTTGTCTGGCTATCGGAATTGCAGTTATAAATTTGGTCAATTCGTCCTGAAATGTCAACACATATTTGTTCCCATTGTTGCTCAACGGCATTGGGCCAACAATGTCTGTTGCACAACGTTCGAATACATGCTCAGGTATCTTTGTAAGCTCTAATGGCATACGGGTATGTGGTACTAAGTGTTTGTTCCTCTGGCAACTATCACACTGTTTGACATAATTTTCTATATAAGACTTCATCCCTGGCCACTGAACGTATCTCTTAATTCGCTCATATGTCTTATTTACACCTAGATGTCCAGAGATGGGGCTGTCATGGTATTCCTTAAGTATGGCTAGTTTTTCTTCCTCATTTAGTGTTGGAAATTCCTCCTCATTTGTCTGGATTTGTGCATCTGGAACTGTGGATGTGAGTGTTTCTTCTTCTGTTTGCATTGTTTCATCTGTGACAGTGTCTGGTTGGGTGGATTCTTGTACTTCCCTTACTTCCCTAATTCTACTAAGTGCATCTGCAACTGTATTTGATTTTCCCTTGCGATAAACAATTGTGTAATTGTATTCTTCAAGTTTTAAGCGAAATCTTAGTAATCTAGAAGATGGGTCTTTAACACTAAAAATCCAAGTAAGGGGGAGGTGGTCAGTATAGACCGTGAAATGTCTGCCAAAGACGTAAGGTCTGAATTGCTTTATCGCCCACGTAACCGCGAGTGCCTCTCGTTCTGATGTGGAATAATGAATTTCTGCTTTATTTAAAGTTCTGGAAATATATGCGACTGGTCTATCTGAGCCTATTTGCCCCTGCGAAAGTACTCCTGAAATGGCATATTGAGACGCGTCTGTGCTAATAATGTATGGAAGATTTTCGTCTGGGTACGCTAGAACAGGTGCTGAGATCAATTTCTCCTTGAGAGTTTGGAAAGCATTCTCAGTTTTTGGACTCCAATCAAATGGAACATTTTTCTTTAATAATTCATATAAAGGTTTAGCTATCTTACTAAAGTTCTCTATGAAACGGCGATAATAACCTGCAAACCCAAGGAATGTTTTCAATTGTTTTGTTGTCTGTGGAGTTGGATAATTTTTGACTTTTTCAATTTTCTGTGGGTCTGGGTAAACTCCATGTTCTGTCAACTTGTGTCCCAGATAGGTGACCTCTTTTTGTAAGAAGTTACATTTGTTTGGCTGAAGGCGAAGTGTGTGTGTTCTTAATCTGTCAAAAATGTCTCTTAACCTCTCATTGTGTGCTTCCAAGTTTGGTCCAAAACAGATTACGTCATCTAGGTACACGAAACATCGATCACCCTGTAGACCACTCATAACGACTGTCATTAGATACTGGAAACTTGCGGGTGCGGAGGCAAGGCCCATAGCCATTTTCCTGTAACATGAAGTGACCTTGACCTGCACTGAATGCAGTTAACGGTTGATCCGATTCTTTAATCAAAATTTGATGATACCCCTGAGCTAAGTCTAAGGTAGAAAAGTATTTTGCCTTCCCCAATGAATCTAAGATTTCTGAAATTAGTGGAAGCGGAAAAACAGTTCCTACAGTGATTTCATTTAACTTGCGAAAGTCTACCACAATTCTGTATCGTTGTTGACCACTGGCATCGGGTTTCTTAGGTAGGACAAGTATTGGGAAATTCCACTCGCTAGTTGATGGAACAATAATCTCATTCTCAAGCATTTGCTCAATTTCTTTCTGTAAAATGGGTTTCATAGTATCTGGAATTCGATACGATCTCTGTTTGATGACTGTACCCTGTGCTTCTGGCTTTAATTTGATTTCATGGGTGACTGTGTTGGTGTGTGTCAACTTATCTCCTGGGAGGTGAAATATATCATTGTACAATAAACAAAGTTCTAGAATGGATCGCTTTTCTTCTTCATTCAAATGATCTAGCCTCAAATTTTCCATTAATAAACTGGTGCGTGATTTCCCTTGTGTTGGTTGCACGTGCTTAGTTGTTTGTTTACCTTCTACAACTCTAATGGCGGACGGGCTGTCAGCTGGCGGATCACGTGACTCTGACGTCATATCGCTCTCCGCACAATATGGCTGCGCCTGTAATGCTCCGCAATAAAATTCAACACTGTCCTCCCTGGTATTTAACATGGATAAAATACAAGTACCATTTTCTACTTTGACCAATGATTCAGGAATGAAAACACCTTGAATAATTTCTTGTTTGTTTACAATAGCTTCTGCACAATTTCGGCATTGCACCTGAACTCGTAAAATGCGTTCTTCTCTTGGCCCTAACTTTACTGTGTAATCCTCCGGAAGACTTGCAAATTCTTTTGTGCCTTTAGAACTGTTGTTCAACTGCTTTGAACTATCTTTACTGTGACTTGAATTACTAGCATCTCTCCGATTAGATACTTCTACAGTTTGTTTATGTTCCTGTTGTTCATTCTGTATATGTTGTGTAGTGGATTCATTACTGTTTTGAGCATTATTTGTGTTTTTGTTGCTATGCCTATTCTTTCTGTTTACACGTTTTCCTCGTCTTTTGCGAGAGTTTTTGGGCGGTACCTCTGTGTTTATGTTTCCCTTCATTGAGAACATTTGCCTCTTGAGTTGTCTGATCCCTTTGAGACTACTCTAGCCCGCTTACTAGGCCCACTAATATTTTCTGATTCTGTTAGTATTGGAATAGAATGACCACTGATACATACAGACATGTTTTCATAGTTAATTATAGCTCCCTGTTTGATTAAAAGATCTCTCCCAATTAACCCCTCTTTAACTATATCAACAGACTCCTCAACCACATGAAACTCATGCTTAATGAACACATGATTACTTAGTTTTAGTTGCAAAACAATAGTTCCTTTTGTTCTCACTGTGTGTGACATAATTCCCTTAATACTTAAAGTTTTCTTTGTATCTATTTGAACGTGATTTGCCAATGCATTCTTGTGTATAAGAGACAGCTGTGCCCCCGTGTCAAGAAGAAAGAATAATTCCCCATTGTTTACTTGCTCACAGGCGATCTTAACAAAATCATTTTCATGTTCACAGCCTACGGTATGTATTTTGCCGTATTGACGAGTGTAAGAGTGGCTGCCATTTCTCACACTCTCCGCTCGTTTCCCGAACCTTTGTTTGTCTTTTGTGTTGTGTCATTGTTGCGACAATGTGACGCGAAATGCCCGATCTTATTACATTTGTGACAAACTGCCTTCTTTACTCTACAGTCTGCAATCATATGTCCTTTTCTATGGCAATATGCACAAGTGACATAACTAATTCTTCTGAACTGTGTGCGTGCTTTACATGATATGGCTAGGTGACCTTTTTGTCTGCAGATTTGGCAAACGGGTTGGCTCCTACATTCTTTACTAATATGGCCACTTTTATTGCAAGCGAAACATTTTTTCATGGCATTACTCTGTGTTGTGTGTGTATCTGAACGCCCTATAACAGCTTTTTCTTTCTGTGACAACAATGCACTTTCTTCGACGAGTGCTAATTCAACAGCTACTGGTAAAGTGATAGTGGAACCCCGTGCTCTAATCACTGTCTGTATTCTGTCATTACTTAACCCTTGAATGAACGTAATGCGACTCAGGCGATCAACGAGAGTGAGGCTCCCTTTTACATCTTCTTCAGGAATTTCTTTAGCTACTGCATTTCTAAAGTCATGTGATAATTTATCGATTTTCGCGGCCCATTCAACAATCGGTTCTGCTTTACCCTGACGAGCTGCAAAAAGGTTACAAGCATAGTGATCTAATGAACGCCTCTCCCCATAGTTTTCAATCAAGATATCTTTTACAGAATCCCATGTTTTGGTAAAAGCTCGGACGAGCAATTTCCCCCTGGCCTGGCCAGTGATCTTTGACTTTACAAAATGAAGGAGAACATCATGATCTTGCTTAGCAATTAAATTAAATGCAGTTGAAACATTTTCAATGAAAGGTTGCAGTTCTTCTTTATCTCCGCTAAACGAATTTGGAATCAACTTTAATGCTTCTGATACTGAGAGCTTTCCCGCACTGCTCTCTTCAACACCTACTTCACTCGTTGCGGTATTCATCGTGAAACACTGCGCACTGCGTATTACTCACTGTTCTGCTGGGTTGAGACTGCGAGACTTGAATTCTGGCGCCGACCGCTCGTGTTGTGGTGGCGTCGTCGTCCTATTGGCTGCTGGCGATGTCACCCCCTCCACTGCTCTCGCGCTGGCTGCTGGGACTCGGTCCGTGCTGCCCTCTCTCCGGCGGATCGCGAACTCCTCGAAGCTCTCTTCTTATCTGCTTGCAGTATCCGGTTTCGGTTCCAACTCGCGCTCCTTGTAGCGTCGAAAATTACTTTGCTATACTGACTTCTTCGTACTGTTTCTGGCTTTGCATTTACCCTCTGCGGCTGCTACACATAAGAAATGGTTTTTACAGCGAAAGAGAATATTTGTCCCTTTGCCGTACTAATAGGAAAATACTTTCCCAATATTTCTGCTATCATCGATCACTGATTTTACGTAATCTACCCCAGAATCTGACACCATTTTATGCGGCTGTAGTAACTGAGCGGCTAGTCACCACGGCCAAAGTTTGGATTCGCCTCTGATCAACCACTCCTCGATTAGCTTTCGAAGATATGTGGCCATAAGATCAGAGTGACTACGTTCTGCCCACACTTATAGCTAGTAATGAGCAGGAATCAGCGATACAAATGAAAACATGTAGTTGAAAGAATTGAGTGACTTTAATACTTCAGTAAAAATGGGCACATAGACATACACTTGAAATAAATGAAAAATACTGCATAAACTAGCTCTCATAAAAGGCATCTGCTACTAATAAAATCCTGCCACTCGGGATATTCTTTCTCAGCCAGCCAGAGGGTATAAATTGCATCAGCCATTACCTAGTAAAATCTGCATGCCGTATGGCGACGTGGTCCATCCTTTGAATCGGCGAAACGACTGCCCCGGAGGCCGTTCTAGACTGCGCTCTCCAGAGTAGAAACGTGGTGGGGAGAAGTCATGTGACTTAATCCTATTCGTCTAAAATCCCTGGCTAAGGGCTTTCTCGGTTACCCTGGTAGGGGGACTGCTTCCCACGGGAAGTGACTTTGCTCAACCTTGAGCTCTGCTTCGTTGGGTGGAATTATATTACATAGCTGCAGCTTGAGAAAAATTATCCCGAACGAAAGTTAGAACATATTATAGCTAAAATCTCTCAATATACTACACTGTGCTGATGCTGGTGCTGACCTAGTGACGGTGACTATCTTTTCCCAACGTTTTGTGGTCAGCTGCCTTTGATGAATTTTAGAGCTTTGGTTTTACGACAGCATGCTCTTTGCTAATGCGAAAGATTTTATACCTACTGCCAGACCACACTAATGGAGAAAGTGAAGTGTTGTTATCTGTTTATGAAGGAGTAAATATGTTCTGTGTGTAACAAGTGTTTTTTTGTGGTGAAATTTGTAATGTAGGGGGCGAAGATTGGGGACCGTCCCGGCATTAACCTTGATGGCTTCGGAAAAACGCATAAAAACCGCAGAAAGGACGGCCGATACGCGGGATCCTGCGCTTGTACACGGTTCAGTTGAACCTTCCCAATCAAATGTGCGGCGCCTCAGCGCACCGAGCAACACTTGAGGGTGGCATGGTCTTACATATAGGAATAATTTTATCACATCGGTTGGATAGTAAGTTCACAATATCATAGCCATTCCAATGAAGAAGGCGATGTAAGCGAAAGACTGTAGAGGCAATCTTCTGATCTGTATCTTGTTGGGATTCTCAAATTATGATAGCAGTAAAAGTTGCCTTTAATAGAACATAGCAAAATGAAAAGCGAGTGAGTAATGGGCGTTATAATTTACTTAGCCACCTTCTACATTCATTCAGAAAATATCTCAAATTATTCATCAGAGAAGGAAAAAGAATCTACCATTTCAAAAACTGACATACACGAATTTCAACAGAATAACATTTTGCTTTCGGGTAGTTAGTGTCCACATTCCGTTGTGTTCAAATTATGCTATAACTCTTTGATCCCACTGTATTCTCTAAGGTCGTTGTGTGCACCATCATGATATCTGGTGCCTGAAAAAATTAGGTGATTCCAGCCCTGCTGATAGAAGGAATTTTCATCATCCGGAAGAGGCCGGTACGGTAGGGAAGGTGGTAATGCACCATTCCTGATTTCAGTAAACGATGAACCAAAGTCCAGCCCTCAATACCGAATATCTTCACAATGCATATACAGTGAGGACAAACTGCACTGCCGATAGTGATTCATCTGCTGGATGGCGACGTTAAAATTGGCGACTTCCGTGGTGTCTTATGCAAAATACGCCGGATTTCGCACTTTTCTTCATCCGCCTTTTATGCACAACACAAACTACACTCTACACTGAACATAAAAACACACACCACAACATACACAAACGGCAACTTTTATGTATTCTTCTGTCACCGCGTATGGCTATATCCATAGTAACTCTTTATCCCGTTCCAACATCACGAGTTAATTTGGGAATTAGATACGCATGGCTACTAAATTTAATCCCACTGGGACTACACAGACTTTTAA